>QNTS01011387.1:11829-28953 GCA_003317085.1 Hucho hucho
AGAAGAAGATGTAGTGATTGTTGTTGTAGAAGAAGATGTAGTGAATGCTTTTGTAGAAGAAGATGTAGTGAATGTTGTTGTAGAAGAAGATGTAGTGAATGTTGTTTTAGAAGAAGATGTAGTGAATGTTGTAGAAGAAACAGATGAAGTGAATGTTGTTGTAGAAGAAGATGTAGTGAATGTTGTTGTAGAAGAAGATGTAGTGAATGTTGTTGTAGAAGAAGATGTAGTGAATGTTGTTGTAGAAGAAGATGTAGTGAATGTTGTTGTAGAAGAAGATGTAGTGAATGTTGTTGTAGAAGAAGATGTAGTGAATGCTTTTGTAGAAGAAGATGTAGTGAATGTTGTTGCCAGTGTAGAAGATGTAGTGAATGTTGTAGAAGAAGATGTAGTGAATGTTGTTGTAGAAGAAGATGTAGTGAATGTTGTTGCCAGTGTAGAAGAAGATGTTGTGAATGTTGTAGTAGAAGAAGATGTAGTGAATGTTGTTGTAGTAGAAGATGTAGTGAATGTTGTTGCCAGTGTAGAAGAAGAAGATGTAGTGAATGTTGTAGAAGAAAAAGTTGTAGTGAATGTTGTTGTAGAAGATGTAGTGAATGTTTTTGTAGAAGAAGATGCAGTGAATGTTGTTGCCAGTGTAGCAGAAGAAGATGTAGTGAATGTTGTTGTAGCAGAGGTGTCACGCCCTGATCACCTGTCTTGGTGATGGTCTCCACCCACCTCCAGGTGTCTCCTGTTTTTCCCCATTAGTCCCCAGTGTATTTAAGTTCCCTGTGGGCAGAACTGAAAAAGCGTAATCGTGCAAGGAGGCCTACAATCCTGACTGAGTTACATCAGCTCTGTCAGGAGGAATGGGCCACAATTCACCCAACCTATTGTGGAAAGCTTGTGGAAGGCTACCCAAAACGTTTGACCCAACTTAAACATTTTAAAGGCAATGCCACCAAATACTAATTGATTGTATGTAAACTTCTGACCCACTGGGAATGTGATGAAATAAATAAAAGCTGAAATAAATCATTCTCTCTACTATTATTCTGACATTTCACATTCTTTGAAATAAAGTGGTGATCCTAACTGACCTGAGACAGGGAATTAAAGGATTACATGGATTAATTGTCAGGAATTGTGAAAAACTGAGTTTAAATGTATTTGGCTAAGGTGTATGTAAACTTCCGACTTCAACTGTAGATTCCATAGGTGCCAGTTACACTGAGGATTTGCAATATATTGATGGAGGGGAGAATGAAAATGTACTTACGTTGAACAGGGGCTAATACATAACGTCTGTTAAATGTCTGATCGGTTATCAAGATCAGCAGGGGACCTTCAACCTCTTCTCTATTTCACTGCCAGTGGATGGCTACCATCCCAGTGTCTCCGGAAAAATAATAATTCCCAAACAAAAAGACGATGTCATATCCCTTCCCTTCAGACGATCCTCTTGATAATGACCCTGAGTATAACGTTGCCAGTGGAAAAAGGTCTGTGATGATCATAGATAAGGCTAGGAATGCCTCAGATGGCTTGGGTTTGTAGAATAAATCTTGAAAATAGCCAGGATTCCTACAGGCGGTTCCATATGCATATCCCTACAGGTTTTAGGCAGCAGTGAAGGTCTTCTGGCCCAATTGGAAGGGTTGTAATGAGAGAGGGCTTGCGCGCTTTACATACACGCTGCCATCCTCCAGTTTGACTTCATACACTTGTTGCTAAAACAGACAAAAACTCAAAACAAAGGATATGTGACAGCTGGAAAAATAGAAAAGAAACAACACCTTGACTCTTAGCTCAATCTGGGCAGAACGTGTCAGAACACTCAATACTAGGGATGGGAATTGCCATGGACCTCACATGATATCATCACCATACCTAGGTGCCGATATGATACGTATTGCGATTCTCACAATTGTTCATGTATTGCGGTTCGATGTTCTAAACATATGGATCACCATATGTCTGCTGCAGAGGGACAAGGGCGAGCCATGGAAATAAAAGACTTGAAAACATTTTGGCTCCCTATTTAAAAAGGAGTACAAGTTATGAAGGAAAAAAAAATACTGGAGTTTTGGTGCAGGTTTCTCCTGTCCAGTCAGAGCAACTGGATTTCAAGGAAGAAGGGTGATGTAGGGAAGGGATACCATTGTTGTCAGGCATCACATGCCATATAATAGGCTAGGTCCAAATCTTGGTCAAGGCTTAGAGAGGGGTGCATTGCAACTGCAATGAAGTTTGTTTAATTTTGAGTTTGCTGCATAACATTCAGGGTTTGTGTGTGGGAAGTGTAGGTTGGCTTATGGGCTGGTCTACATATTGGTCACAGATACAATTCCTACAAAACGAGGGAGGGGAGTGGATCAGAAAACCAGTCAGTATCTGGTGTGACCACCATTTGCCTCATGCAAAGTTGATCAGGCTGTTGATTGTGGCCTGTGGAATGTTGTCCCACTCCTCTTCAATGGCTGTGCGAAGTTGCTGGATATTGGCGGGAACTGGAACACGCATCCCAAACATGCTCAATGGGTGACATGTCTAGTGAGTATGCAGGCCGTGGAAGAACTGGGGCAATTTCAGCTTCCAGGAATTGTGTACAGATCCTTACGACATCATGCTGAAACATGAGGTGATGGCGGTGGATGAATGGCATGACAATGGGCCTCAGGATCTTGTCACGGTATCTCTGTGCATTCAAATTGCCATTGATAAAACGCAATTGTGTTCATTGTCTGTAGCTTATGCCTGCCCATACCATAACCCCACCGCCACCATGGGGCACTCTGTTCACAATGGTGACATCAGCAAACCTCTTGCCCACACAACGCCATGCACGTGGTCTGCGGTTGAGATGCCAGTTGGACGTACTGCCAAATTCTCTAGAACTACAGTAGAAGCGGTTTATGGTAGAGAAAGTAACATAACATTCTCTGACAACAGTTCTGGTGGACATTCCTGCAGTCAGCATGCCAATTGCACACTTCCTCAAAACTTGAGACATCTGTGGCATTTTGTTATGTGACAAAACTGCACATTTTAGAGTGGCCTCCTATTGTCCCCAGCACAAGGTGCACCTGTGTAATGTTCATGCTGTTTAATCACCTTCTTGATAACCCACACCTGTCAGGTGGATGGATTATCTTGGCAAAGGAGAAATACTCACTAACAGGGATGTAACATTTTTTTGCAGAACATTTTTGAGAAAAAAGCTTTCTGTGCATATGGAAAACTTCTGGGATCTTTTATTTCAGCTCATGAAACAGGGGACCAACACTTTACATGTTGCATTTATATTTTTGTTTAGTGTAGTTCACATTTACCAATATATCTGGGCACTGAATACAAAACAGCTGAAGGATTAGCTTTCAGGGGTAGAGACACAGCATTGGAAGTACATTTGCACATTTATATAGTGAGCAAATAGTTCAAAACAATTTTCTCAATTATCAATTATACCGCTCATAATTCTCTTTGGATTTCAGACTTTCCATAATTTGATAGATGCCAGACTGCCTCTGTCTGGTATTTTGAAAAGGGACCTCCTCAGGTTGACTTTTCCATGCTGTGGACTGTTAACATTTATTAAACAGAAAATGTTTAATTACAGCTACTATGTTTCTACCCTTCACTATGAATTACTTAGTTATTACTAGACTATAACTATGATGTCATTAGGTAATGTATAATTTCCTGCATGGCCCAATTTAAGATATAATCCATGTTATTGAATTATGGTATTAAAAAAAGTCTGCTGGATGGTTAACTTTGGTGTAGCTTTATGGACTGGATGGAGATATGATTATGATGTTATTGAAACGTTTGGAAGACGTCACTTCATAAAGGCCAAAGTTGTTGTATTTTATATTATATCGTAAGCAGGTCTACTCCAGATGACAGTTCATATGAAGTGTCAAGTATGGAGAAAGTCAGTCATAATAAAAAAATCTAAAGATCCAAAACCATTAATCATGAATACATAAAACAGACGTTAGGTTTCCTTATGGTACCGAGAGACATTTAAACATTTTCTTATGCGAATAACAATTATTTTGTGTGTTTTCCTAAATGTACATATGCTACTTCTCATGATCATCTGTGTTTCCTCAGCTTCTATAAACTATGTTTCCATCTCTATTATGGTAATAGCCCTAATGCTGGCAGCAGATAAGTGACGTGACTAACTGTCTAGTAGCACAACCCAAAACAGAGGCTCCTTGTTCTGATCTCTTAGCTACTTCCACAGGTAGAACTGCTGTATAGCCACATAGGGATACATGCTGCGATCAGAAAGAGTGAATGCTATTGCTGTCATGATATTTGACCTCACTGGACCTTAATGAAAGCACATGCTTTTAGCAGTAATTATATATGCTGGGTGATGAAAAACATGCATGAAACGAATAAACCAGTCACCATATCCCAGAGCATTCTGTGCTGTAATAACCTGTACCGCTGCCTGGTGCCCACAATGATAGTTATTTTCCCACTTCAGGAGTTTGAAGATGCTGAAAGGTGTTGGTCTGATTTATGGAGTACAAATAAAAGTACGGAAGAGCATTACACGGTAGGGTTTTTTATTTGCCCACCAGCCTGCCAACGCACAACCTACATGACTACACAGCAGGCTTGTGTTAGCAAATATATGAGAAGGCAGTAGAAACATTATGTCGGCACTGGACGTTGCCTCAATCCATGGAAGGAAAGGAAATATCCACTTTTCTCCTTCTTAAGACGATTTACCATGAAAGGAAATGGTGTCAGAATACACTCATAGTAACTCATAATACTCATAAACACATGAGTATTAAGGGGCGTCAGGTAGCCTAGTGATTAGAGCGTTGGACTTGTAACTGTTAACCCACTGTTCCTAGGCCGTCATTGAAAATAAGAATTTGTTCTTAACTACCTGACTTGCCTAGTTAAATAAAGGTAAAATAAAACAATTAAAATACTCATAATCGAGGATTAGGTTGAGAATGCATATCTATTTTGGATACAAAATAATTGTCTTAGAGACTGATAAGGAAGACGTCAAATTTGGTTAACTTGTGTTAGTGCATGTGTTGTTAGATTTACAGAGCCTTTAGAAAGTACCCACACCACTTGATTTATAGAACATTTTGATGCGTTACAGCCTGAATTCAAAACGGATTAAATAGATTTTTGTTCTCATCCATCTACACACAATACACCATAATGACAAAGTGAAAACATGATTTTAGAAATGTTTGCAAATTTACTGAATATGAAATACAGAAATATCTCATTAACATAAATATTCACACCCCTAAGTCAATATATGTTATAATCACATTTTGCAGCGATTACAGTTGTGAGTCTTTCTGGGTAAGTCTTTAAGAGCTTTGCACACCTGGATTGTACAAGATTTGCACATTATTATTTAAAATAATGTCTTCTAGGGTTTTGCCTGTGCTTAGCTTTATTCAGTTTATTTTTACCTAAAAAACTCCCTAGTCCTTTTTGGTGACAAGCATACCCTATAACATGATGCAATGACCATGCTTGAAAATATGAAGAGTGGTACTCAGGGATGTGTGGTGTTAGATTTGCCCCAAACATAAAGCTTTGTATTCAGGACATAAAGTTAATTTCTTTGCGACATTTTTTGCAGTTTTACTTTAGCGCCTTATTGCAAACAGGATGCGTGTTTTGGAATATTTTTATTCTGTACAGACTTCCTTCTTTCCACTCTGTCAATTAGGTTAGTATTGTGTAGTAACTACAATGTTGTTGATCCACCCTCAGTTGTTTTCTCCTATCACAGCCATTAAACTCTGTAACTGTCACCATTGGCCTTATGATGAAATCCCTGAGCAGTTTCTTTCCACTCCGGCAACTGATTTAAAAAGGACGACTGTATCTTTGTAGTGACTTGGTGTATTGATACACCATCCAAAGTGTAATTAATAACTTCACCATGCTCAAAAGGATATTCATATTTTTACCCATCAACCAATAGGTGCCCTTCTTTGCGAGGCTTTGGAAAACTTCCCTGGTCATTGTGGTTTAATCTGTGTTTGAAATTTGATGCTCGACTGAGGGACCTTACAGATAATTGTATGTGTGGGGTACATCATTTTAAACACTATTGTTGCACCGAGAGTATTTCCATGCAACTTATGTTACTTGTTAAGCACATTTTTACTCCTGAACTTATTTAGGCTTGCCACAACAAAGGGGTTGAATACTTATTGACTCAAGACATTTCAGCTTTTAATTTTTTATTAATTTGCAAACATTTCTAAAAACATAATTCCCCTTTGACATTATGGGATATTGTGTGTAGGCCAGTGACAAAAAAATCTAAATGTAATAAATTTTAAATTCAGGCTGTAACACAACAAAATGTGGAAAAAGTCAAGGGGTGTGAATACTTTCTGAAGGCACTCTATATTCACTTTTATGCAATATGGCCTGACTATTAGGCTGTAGACAGGAATTTAACAACTTTGCACAAAAGGTGTTTAATTCGTTTTCAACAGCCCTTCCCACTGTTCTAACTAAGCACTCTGTGTTACGAGGTGCGGTTATGAATTCATCAGTCATAGAGCATTCTTCAAATACATTCCTCTGGTTCCCAGTCACCCACAATAGCCTACACTGTTGTGAAGTGGGTGAGGTGGCTTTGACATCATGACAGGCTCCGGTCCAAAGCACTGTCTTGGCAACATGTCCGTCCTCATAGCCTATAAAGTGGAAAAATGTAAAGGTCCAGACTGCTGTTGAGTCAGAACTACTTAGGCTACACATTTTCTATTCAGAAATAAAGATGAAATATGCATTTTGGAAAATGGAAACAGCACTCCGGAAGGCAACAATAAAAGTAAATATACTGTAGCTGCAAGCAAGTGTAAATTACATCCCTCTACTTGCTTAGCGAGTATCACTTCCTCCTGATTCGGCCCATACCTGGCACGCACTTGGGACCTCTGCCTTGCTAGCACACATGACTGCCCTCCTGAAGTTGCTTACCAGTCGGCACCACCAGAAAATATAGCTATTCGCTGGCATAAGTTGGGACACTTCAGGCTGAGGAGTAAGTTTTACTCATCCCCATGTGCTACAGAATCAACAGCCACCGGGGTCCAAATTGTCTATAAATTGACTTGGTTTCTACAAGTGAACAACTGTTGCTGCCACTGGTCAGTGTAACTTTGTTTTCAAAGGGCTAAATTTGGCCCAGAGAAATCCCTTCTCAGACAAGATATTTGCCAGCTAGCGAGGCCCAAACTCATACATCATTAGCCTCCTCTTGTTCCCCAAAACACTGTCCTCATTCCAGCAACCACCCTCAAGAGTCTTAACACATTGGCCAACCTTGGAGAGGGTATAGGTTTCCAGCTAATATGGTTTTCATTATATGAAAGCACCAGCTAAAGGTTAATAACAGTACCTGCTCTCAGTAAATAGCATGCCTCATTCTCATCACTTGCAAATATCCAGCTATTTTTTCAGTTTTCAACAGGTGAGATGAATTAGAGACAAAGTCAATCATGTGGTACAAGTAATAAGATTGTTTGGTAAGGTATGTGCAATTTCCTTCGGCCTGATCATTATGGAGGAATGTATCCATCCTCCTTCATCGCTTGTATGTTCAGCCAGACACGACCCTGACACACAGATGTAGGATCTTAATTTGATCACTCTTTTATTGCTGAGAAGTTTATTGCTGAGAAAATGAAAACTTGTAGGGTATTTGAGTTTGAAAAAGTATTCTAAAGTTTGTAATTTCAGACTTGATTTGGCCCCCCAAAAAATTTATCAACCCTTAAAAAATGTCCATTCATTACAATCCACATAATAATTCACAATTCCTTTTGTTGCAGGATTATTTTCCTGCTGTAGCATACTGGCTCAAATTAAGATCCTACATCTGCAGTGGGAATTTAACAGGAAACGAAACCCTGCGGTAAACTCTCCTGTAGCAGGTTCCTCTGGAAACAATAGTGTGTCCTCAGAGAGCACATTGATTAGGGTTCACTTACGGTCCACTAGTGTTTTTTCTGGTTTTTGTCGACCTGTAAATAAGATTAAAGCAAGGCCTGTCAACCTGATACTCTACCTTCTGTATTCAATATCCAAAACTATAATTAAAAGGACACACTCCTTCACAAGGCAATCGCGGAGTCATCTACATTCAGAAATGAAATACACAGAGGAAAAAGTTTTGAGAGCATGAAAAATGACTTTTGTTTGGCTTTGCTCCTCATACAGAGTGAGCGCATAGGCCATATCACTGTGTTGAAGGTTCTGAAATACAACAGTGAACGTATACAGATATAGGACTTTAATTTGATCACCCTGTTGCAGGATCACTTTCCTGGATAACTTTCCTGCAAAGCGTATTGTAGTTTTTTTCCGACTTGATTTTCCCCTATGAAAAATGTATCTATCCCTACAAAAATGTCCATTAATTTCCTGCTGTTGTAAACTGGCTCAAATTAAGATCCAATACCTGTACTCCCATCTCCTCCATCTCCTCCATTCTTGGCCTGTCAACACTCCTCTCTCCAAACTCACATTGACTTTTTGTTGTAATCTACATGTTCTCTATTGACCATGACTTTCTATGCATGTTGTGATGTTACACAGCTGTCATTGTGATGTTACACAGCTGTCATGGCCCACCTGCCAACAGCTTAGATGGATTGTGAAAGAATGAGAGTAGAGGAATAATCCTCACCTGATGTAGAAGTGTGGCTCCAGTCTAGATCAAATCATAGTGACATGTAGGCACATACATTAGGTTCTGTGTAAAAAAGGACAAGTAGAATGCAAAACAAATAACATTTTTGGGGTGGGCAGGTAGCCTAGTGGTTAGAGTGTTGGGCCAGTAACTGAAAGGTTGCTAGATCAAATCACCGAGCTGACAAGGTAAAAATCTGTCGTTCTGCCCCTGAACAATGTAGTTAACCTACTGTTCCTAGGCTGTCATTGTAAATTAGAATTTGTTCTTAACTGACTTGCCTAGTTAAATGAGTAAGGCTATGACTAGGGCCAAGTGTTTTTCACTGTCAGGTCTTTTTTCCAGGAAAAACTCCAACTCATGGGGGATCAGACCAAAACAGAGCTAGGGTATTGCAGTGGGTGTAAAGATTGCGTCATTCCTGAAGCGGAGTCTGACCCCTGTCCTCACCTCTCTCCTCTACTGCAGGTCTGTATTCCTGTCTCTATGTCTCTTCACTCATGATCATATCCAGACACAATGTGCCTTGTTCTCCAAGTGGCTGTCTGCAAGGCCCAGAAAAACAGAGGGGGTCACCATGTGAAACCACAGAGGGAGTGACACGACTTCCGCCGAAGTCGGTCCCTCTCCCTGTTCGGGCGGCGTTCGGCGGTCGACGTCACCGGCCTTCTAGCTATCGCCGATTCACTTTTCATTTTCCATTTGTTTTGTCTTTGTTTTATACACACCTGGTTTCAATTCCCCAATTACATGTTCATTATTTAACCCTCTGTTTTTCCCATGTTTGTGTGCGTAATTGTTCCAGTTTATGTCAGTCCATTTGGTGTTTCTACTTTGTAAAATATTTTGAGTAAACTACGTTGTGTTGCTCATCTCTGCTGTCCTGCGCCTGACTCTTTTTGCACTACTACACCAAGCCTTCTGACAGAATTACGCACCTATAGAATGGAGTCAGCAGGAGCAGACACCCCTGTGTTTGCGGTCGAGGAGCGAGTCCAGCTGCATGCGACCATGTCGCAACATCTCGCCACCGCCATGGATCGCGTCCTGCAGACGATGGACCGTTATGAGAGAGGAGGAGTTCCTCCAGCGCCTCTACCAGCACCACCACAGGCACCACTGCTCAACCCTCCTTCACCCGGTCCCAGTGGGATTAGGCTCGCGCTCCCGAGAGAGTATGATGGGACGGCTGCCGGATGTCAGGGGTTCCTACTCCAGCTGGAGCTCTACCTGGCGACCGTCCACCCGGCTCCTTCGGGTCGTGAGAGCGTGTCCGCCCTCGTCTCCTGCCTCTCAGGGAAAGCCCTGGAGTGGGCCAACGCCGTATGGGGGGAAGGAGAAGCGGCGTTGGACCACTACGAGGATTTCACCCACCGCTTTCGGGCAGTTTTCGACCCGAGAGGACGTCCTGCAGGGACACTACTCTCACCTTTGACCAGCTGGTGGACCTGTCCATCCGGCTGGATAACCTGCTGGCCACCCGCGGACGTCCAGATCGGGGCCTGTCGGTTCCATCCCCCAGCACCACCGCTCCGACGCCCATGGAGCTGGGAGGTGCTGCACTTAGGGTGACCGGAGGAGGGACCGGTCCATGCACCATATGTGGCCGCAGAGGGCACACTGCCGGTCGGTGCTGGGTTGTCGAGGTAGCAGGCAGGGCACTCTCGTGTCACCCCAGGTGAGTTGGCACCAGGCTCACCCAGAGCCCTCTGTTGCTCATATGTTCTTGTTTATTAATAATTAATATGCCCTTAATGCAATTTTAAAAGTCTAATACATACACAGCACGACACCAACTTTTTTTTGTGTGTCATATTAACTAATTATTGTCTTTTGTTGAATTTATATAAAAACATTCTGACCTTGTTTAGCATTATTTAGTCCAAATATTTCATGATTACAATATTTGTATCCATTTGAATCACTTTCCATGGGGAACTTTTATTTTGAAGGCAAAACGCAAATTCCACTTGAGGCTAATCCTTATTATGGCTAGCTTCACACAGGTCTATGCTTAGCTGGTCATGTATTTTACTGTTAGCTGTAGTACCGCTAGTGGGGGTCATTGTGGTCGATTGTGTAGCATTGGGTAACATTTATGTTTACACTACTATAGTGGGTAATCTGTTGAGATGTGTTGGACAAACATACATACAATTGGTTATACATGTATATGGTTATACATGCTAGATGGCATGTCTTTTGCACTATTTGTAAGTGAAATGCATTTATTTTGGTATAGATACTAATTCATTGTTAAAGAGACTGAACATAGGATATGAAAGTATGTGAATATTTTTTTTATGTAGATATTTTTCTTTTGATGATGACAACTGAGAATTTATAATTTTCTACAAAGCAATTGTAATGAACCAGATAATTGACCCTTGACACTATGGAACAAATATGTGTATTAAATTCTATTGAGAGATCTTTTCCTGAAACCAATTTTCTCATCTCATCATTTCTCCTATTTTACAGGAAACAGGAATATATATTTTTTTATTATAGGAAATTAGCTTTAAAACTGCAAAGTTCTCAGCATCATGGCAAAATCTGCAAAATTGTAGGATACTGCACATTTTTCTCTCTGCCCCATAACATGTTGTTGTTATGATAATGTTATCTGGCTTAGGGGTGGCTGACGCTACCACACATTCATGGACGTTACCCTGCACATATTGTGTAAATGTATTGCTTTTATCTTTTATCTTTTTTATCATTGTTTCCATTTTACTGATGATTTGAACCCCTGCTCAGATGAAATCTCTCCTGGATGAAACAATTGATCAGTCACTCTCCCCCATCCTCACCCACAGGCACTCCTGGCTGGCTGAGGTAGTGCTGTGTTGCCTATTTGAGCCAATGCAAACAACACTATTTAGGATATCTAGTTTATTCTGTGTGCGGTCTCACTTTTGAAAGAAATCCTGAACATGCGGCAAAGCAATCATGGGACCCTGTTTATAGTATCTGTAGGCTAGACGTAATTACTAGACATGAACACAATTGTATTTATTTCATCTTTCATGCTACAGAAACAAATAGCATACATTTTTCTAAAGTAATGAAATCAGTTAGTTGGAGTTATTTAACCTGTTACTGAAATAGTTGTTCCAGTTTAGATGGTTTAGGTAGTGTCATTTATTCATCTTTCTAACCCTAACAGTCATTCTGAATGCAGATTGTGGGTGAATTCAAGTTCAAATTTTTTGATATCCCCAGTCGGGCTGGTGTCACGACTTCCGCCGAAGTCGGTCCCTCTCCTTGTTAGGGCAGCGTTCGGGGGTCGACGTCACCGGTCTTCTAGCCATCGCCGATCCACTTTTAATTTTCCATTGGTTTTGTCCTTGTTTTCTACACACCTGGTTTCAATTCCCCAATTACATGTGCATGTATTTAACCCTCTGTTTCCCCCATGTTTGTGTGCGTGTTTGTTATTAGTTCAGGTTTGTTACTAGAAGGCTGGTATTTGTTGCCGGGTTTGTGTATTTACGCCCGTGTATTTTGTGTGACCGGTATTTTTCTGCACCTTTTGTATACTGGTGCTTCATTGTATTAAATAACTTGTCCACGCATCACTGCTCTCCCGCGCCTGACTCACTATACCAGTTACCACAGCCTGACAGCAGGATTTCAATAGGAATTAGACATCACTTTGCAAGCCAGCATAATGTGACTTTATGCTGGTTTTGCAGGTGACCAGCATATGTTGGTGACCAGCTTGTGTGTCCAAAACACAACGAAGGCTGGTCTCGTAGCGAAAACACAACGAAGGCTGGTCTCGTAGCAAAAACACAACGAAGGCTGGTCTCGTAGCGAAAACACAACGAAGGCTGGTCTCGTAGCGAAAACACAACGAAGGCTGGTCTCGTAGCGAAAACACAACGAAGGCTGGTCTCGTAGCGAAAACACAACGAAGGCTGGTCTCGTAGCGAAAACACAACGAAGGCTGGTCTCGTAGCGAAAACACAACGAAGGTTGGTCTCGTAGCGAAAACACAACGAAGGTTGGTCTCGTAGCGAAAACACAACGAAGGCTGGTCTCGTAGCGAAAAAACAACGAAGGCTGGTCTCGTAGCGAAAAAACAACGAAGGCTGGTCTCCAGCGAAAACAGGTTTATGCTGTTTCTTTCAGAAGGGTTGTGCTTGTGACCTGGTCTGTCTGTGCTTTTGACCCAAGGCCTTAAGAAAGGCACAAAGTCAAGCTGATTTGAAAATATTTTTGTTCTCTTCCTATGAAATTCAGATGAAGTTTCTGAGCATGTCTAGATTATGATCTACAGGGTCATCAGTATGTCACACGACAAGTCAGCAGCATCCTGGTTAGATACAGATGACTTATGGATATGGAAGATAATGGTGCTTCTGTGTATCAGAACCACACAGCAAACATGTCCTCACCTCGTTAAAGGACAACATGTATGCCTCTTGAAACGGTCACTGTCAACAAATAATTTATTATCATTATCCTAAGCCTCGCCAACACAGCCAGCCACACGTACTCATGGTGCACGCGCACTTCAAAACCTCCAGTACAGAGTGCTAGCACCTGTTGAAAATAGTTTAGCTCACAGGACTAGGGTGGTTGAGAAGTCTGCACATTGTCCCAGAGAATCTCTACCTCGATCCGACAGTCTTCTGAGAGAGCCGGAGCTGGACAGTCTCTGTGGAGTCAGTTGATGAAGTGCTGAGTGTCTTTCCAGCCGGAGGCCTTCATAGTCATGCATCTCTGCTAGCTCCGCTGAGAGGCCTGGGCCTTCCAGCATACCCCAGTCTTCAGGCCCAGGGAAGAAAGGGACACCTCCCCTCCCTGTCCTGAAGTTCCCATGACTCTCCTCAGTTTTTAATCTATTTCTGTTTCTGATGGCTCAGGTCAAACCATAGATAATTGTTGCAGCTGCTCTGGCACATTGAGATGACCTCTTTTTTTTTCCCCCTCGCTCTCCTTCGTATTCTTCTTTCTGTTGGAAGGGTGGAAGAGAACAAAGGCCAAAGACACAAATCACTTTTGCAAATGGACAAGACTACATTTCTATTTATTTTATTCTCTCTAATGATATATTTGTCTTGATTTAATGTTGCATTGATTTGGGCATGGTGAGTAAGTATGCACTTTAATAGTAATTGTTTTAAAGATATACTGTATCCTTTTGTATTACGTACCCGACAGTTACAATTGTTGAAGAACAAATGGCCATTACACAAAAACTCCCCTATAAAAGCTAAAGCAAATATATCAAAATTAACTTCTTCCATCCCCCTTCAGATGAAGCCAGTATAAATCTAACATGGTTGCATCACTGCCATGCCTTCAGAAGACAGCGGGGAGCGTAGAAATGCATCTTTATAGTCAGTAGCACAGCAGTTGTGTGTATTGAGGGCTATTTTTCCATTAGTTGATAAGTCACCTGGCTGGTGAGGGGCTTGATTATTACTGATGATCACTAGACAGGAAATGATCAGAGAGGCACCCAAAGACCCCTACGGTGCATCCCTCAAGCCTGTCACTAAATATGACATTCTTATTACTGTCATAGAGACAGCTGTTTTTATACGCTCTCATCCCGGAGACATATCACAGGCCTACCTGGCCTGCATAGCCGCCCTTACCGTTGCTCACAACAACCATTCCATAATTCTGTCTGGGAGCGGTCTTCGTCAGCATTAGCGGTGTGACATTACCGAGCGGAAGCCTTCCATTTCATTGCTGCCATGTCCCAAGCACACTCTCACCGGATCCCATTCCTCAACTCCTGACAGCTTTCCCATCAGAGAGAACTTTTCCATATACAGGTCTAATGTACATGCCGTTACACCACCGGCCCTCTCCCTCTCGTCCACCCCTTCCTCTCTCCCTCTATCCTTCCACCCAATCCAATCTTTAGCCCCAGTTCCAGCTATTTCACAAATGTTTCCCACATTACCAGCGACCTGTTATATCAAAAACACATTGTCCGTCCACAATAGAAATATCATATTAGTGTTGTTGCTAAATGCCAGAGGTCAGAGGCATGAATCATTCAGGCAGAACAGAGTATTGTTCCCAAACAATAACACCAATAAAACAGGCAAGAATTATACATTTACTCTCCACAGCTCACAGTGTTCTCTTCCTGGGCTTATATGAATACTTTTACAGTCCTTAGGCTGTATTTATCTCATTTAATGTAATGGATTCTCCACTGTCCCACCATATGAACAGTTATTATTTTGGTCATGGGTTTGGGGTTCAGTGGAAGCAACAAAATCATGAATAACAATCCCATTGAAATTCAATCTGAGGGCACTTATACACAGTGACAGACATTTGCACCAGAAGCTAGCCACCACAACATTACCCAATCCCTCCTCTTCCACAAACAGCACCTGACCTCAGTTCCATTTCCTCACATCAAAATACTACCCTCACACTACCCTCGCTACAAAGTTGGAGTGAATTTCGAGGATATACTGTACTATCAGTGACACTCAGCCTGTATGGAGTAGCAGTTTATGTGAGGAAATGGCTTCTACAAAAGGGGCATGTTGGAAGGAAACGAGCTCTGGACACCTTTAGAGTTGTTGTTTTTTACACATCCACCACTCCCATGAAAAAGCAACTGCTATCATTAGACTGTCTGTCTGGTCTTTCAAATAAAAAAATTTTTTATTGGTCACATACACATGGTTAGCAGATGTTAATGCGAGTGTAGCGAAATGCTTGTGCTTCTAGTTCCGACCGTGCAGTAATATCTAACAAGTAAACTAACAATTTCACAACAACTACCTTATACACACAAGTGTAAAGGAATGATTAAGAATATGTACAGTTATGTCCAAAAGTTTTGAGAATGACACAAATATTAATTTCCACAAAGTTTGCTCCTTCAGTGTCTTTAGATATTTTTGTCAGATGTTACTATGGAATACTGAAGTATAATTACAAGGATTTCATAAGTGTCAAAGGCTTTTATTGACAATTACATGAAGTTGATGCAAAGAGTCAATATTTGCAGTGTTGACCCTTCTTTTTCAAGACCTCTGCAATCCGCCCTGGCATGCTGTCAATTAACTTCTGGGCCACATCCTGACTGATGACAGCCCATTCTTGCATAATCAATGCATGGAGTTTGTCAGAATTTGTGTGTTTTTGTTTGTCCACCCGCCTCTTGAGGATTGACCACAAGTTCTCAATGGGATTAAGGTCTGGGGAGTTTCCTGGCCATGGACCCAAAATATAGATGTGTTGTTCCCCGAGCCACTTAGTTATCACTTTTTCCTTATGGCAAGGTGCTCCATCATGCTGGAAAAGGCATTGTTCGTCACCAAACTGTTCCTGGATGGTTGGGAGAAGTTGCTCTCAGAGGATGTGTTGGTACCATTCTTTATTCATGGATGTGTTCTAAGGCAAAAAGTATGCTTTACTGTTTGCATGACACAGGACTGATATCAGTCTGTCCCTGATGTTTTTCCTGGAGATAAGTGGCTTCTTTGCTGCCCTTCTTGACACCAGGCCATCCTCCAAAGGTCTTTGCCTCACTGTGCGTGCAGATGCACTCACACCTGCCTGCTGCCATTCCTGAGCAAGCGCTGTACTGGTGGTGACCCGATCCCGCAGCTGAATCAACTTTAGGAGACGGTCCTAGCGCTTGCTGGACTTTCTTGGGTGCCCTGAAGCCTTCTTCACAACAATTGAACCGCTCTCCTTGAAGTTCTTGATGATAAATGGTTGATTTAGGTGCAATCTTACTGGCAGCAATATCCTTGCCTGTGAAGCCCTTTTTGTGCAAAGCAATGATGACGGCACATGTTTCCTTGCAGGTAACCATGATTGTCAGAGGAAGAACAATGATTCCAAGCACCACCCTCCTTTTGAGTTAAAAAAACAGACTGGAAGCATCAATCAGCATGGCAGAGTGATCTCCAGCCTTGTTCTCGTCAACACTCACACCTGTGTTAACGAGAGAATCACTGACATGATTGTCAGCTGGTCCTTTTGTGGCAGGGCTGAAATGCAGTGGAAATTGTTTTTTGGGGATTCAGTTCATTTGCATGGCAAAGAGGGACTTTGCAATTAATTCTCAAAACTTTTGGCCACGACTGTACATATAAATACATAGAGCGATGGCCGAACGGCATAGTCAAGATGCAGTAGATGGTATAGAGTACAGTATATACAGTGAGGGAAAAAAAATTTGATCCCCTGCTAGTTTTGTACGTTTGCCCACTGATAAAGAAATGATCAGTCTATAATTTTAATGGTAGGTTTATTTGAACAGTGAGAGACAGAATAACAAAAAAATCCAGAAAAACGCATGTGAAAAATGTTATAAATTGATTTGCATTTTAATGAGAGAAATAAGTATTTGAACCCCTCTCAATCAGAAAGATTTCTGGCTCCCAGGTGTCTTTTATACAGGTAACGAGCTGAGATTAGGAGCG
>QNTS01011402.1:0-15647 GCA_003317085.1 Hucho hucho
GGTTCTTGTTTACATCCCTGCATGCCCAGACCCAGGGCTCTGAAGAGTAGAGGAGGGTGACATCTTGACAGTTTTCTGTTCCCGGCGCAAACAAAAGGCCTTTGAATGATGAGCTGTTATTATGCAAATCAGCCCTGACTGATACTGTTTCGAAGAACTGGTGAGCGACAAGCGGCCGAGTCCTACTGGTCTGCCGTGATAGTGATCATTTTCATGATTGCAGGGACCAGGGAGAAAGAGAGGAATGGGACGAGGGGAGAGTGACCGGGGTGCGTCTGGATTAGCATGTTGCTTTTACTTCCCTGCTGACCCCCGTACGGAAAAACAGCCCCCCTCGGCCCACTGCTGGGCTGGGGAATGCGAATTCTCTGGAGTAGACAGACATAGCTGATGTGACTTTGTCCAAGTGCTGAGAGGATTTTGGCCCAACTGTACTCCTCAAGGTTAAACGATGCACTCTCAGAATGCCATGTGAAGATACGCAGATAAATCTCTGCAGTGTTTCAGTTTCATCATTCAATATCGCTGCTTGTAAAGACAATGATGTGAGTGTGTGCATGTGTGTTTTTGCGTGCTTTTGTGTACAGTATGTGTGTCTGCGCCCACATGTTTGTGTGTGTGCGCACACGTGTGAACGTTTGTGCGTGCATGCTTCTTACTGAATGCGTGCGGGCCCGCACATTTGTGTGTGTGTGGTGCGGGTGAGTCACTGTGCCTGTCAGGCTGACCCCAGTGCTGCCCACACACACACACACACACACACACAAACAGTGTGTCCATGTAGAGATGAGCTTTCTCGTCAGCTGCTCTGTGACCTGCAGTAGCTCCAGCTCTGATCTGAGCCATACTAACCCAGTGTTGTTCTCCATCCAACCTCCAGCCAACACTATAACCACTGCTCGTGAATCTGGTGTAAATCAGTGGGTTTGGGATTTATTAGTGATAATAATTGATGTGTGGTTCATTTAGATATAGGATTTTAGAATTGAGCTACTATCACGCTTTTGAGAGAGAGAGAATATAAAATATTAAATAATTTGAGAATGTCATTTCCCCAAATCTGAAACCCTTATTCAAGGTTTCAAAGACCTCTCTGATGAGGATAGGCTACTGGTCCTGTTGGGGGAGGATGCAGAGAGCTGTGGGTTGGCAGCGCACTACATTGCTGCCTATCATAAGATAAGTGACATACCTGCACATGTCCTCTATTCTTATTGTTATTGTTCAATATATGGTTATTTTGACCCTTGGCTATTGTTGTTACTGTTGTCCCTTGACAATATTGATTATTATTAAGAAGTATGTTAATATGTAAATCTTCAATGTACATTGTTACGTCATGAGAGAGAGAGAGAGAGAGAGAGAGAGAGAGAGAGAGAGAGAGAGAGAGAGATAAAGAAGAGGTGTGAAGCATCAGAGATGATGCTGTAGCAGCAGATGAGACCTCAGCAGAGTTAATTTAGCCTCATTAGCCAGAAGCATGTTTGGTGTTAGCATGTCCATGATTCATTATGACATCACTACACGGCGGTGGAAATAGGCTCTGCATGTTCCAGATATGTACCGATATGTAGCAGCGTTACATGTGTCTTGTAGTACTGCAACTATCAGGCCTATCAGGAGCATGAGTCCAAATCAAAGTATGCGAAACGGAAAACAGAGGGCACTTCTCGGATGCGTACTCCGCTTGTACACATTTCAAACTGTGCATCGATACAAGGAAATATGACGCAATCGCGGAAAAAACAAATACATTTATTGAAATCAATGGCTGCCATTACTGAGCTGAAGCAAGAGAAAATAAACTCAGACTTTGGAATGAAATGTTTTCCATTCACATCTCATATGTTGCCTGACTACAATATTTTATTTTGAAAACGTAAAAAAATACATTTTGTGTTAACTTTGGCATGTTTACCTGCCTACAATACCCACTGTAGTGTGCATAGATTGCAAGCCAATAGCGCGAACTGGCTAGCCTACTACTGTAAGCTAGCTAACTAGCCACAAAGAATTGGAGGCTAGCTACCCATGAAGAATTGACATCTGTCTTGCATAACATTAGTTTTAGGTAATGTTTGCCTTTTAAACTATCTGGTTAGCTAGATTATTACAATTCACGTACAGCTAGCTGATAGTTATGAAGTAAAACGTTTTCTTTGTGTGTATCTTGATTCGTCTCTATTGCCATTGGCCTGGCTGGAAGAAGGTTCAGTGAATGGGGAGGTGCAACGTGAGGTAATACATTAGGGGGGGCTGTTTCTCAAATGTAATGTTTTTTGCGTTCTCCGGAGAATGCACTCAGAGCATGAGACTGTGGAGTACGGTTTTATACATATTGAGAAACACTGAGTGTAATTAAACAGTAGGAAAACCTGCTCTTTCCATGACATAGATTGCCCAGGTGAAAGCTACAATCCCTTATTTGATGTCTACTGTTAAATCGACTTCAATCAGTGTAGATGAAGGGGAGGAAACAGGTTTAAGAGGGATTTTTAAGCCTTGAGACAACTGAGACATGGATTGTGTATGAATGCTATTCAGAGGGTGAATGGGTAAGACAAGATTTTAAGAGCCTTTGAACGGGGTATGGTAGTAGGTGCCAGGAGCACCGGTTTGAGTGTTTCAAGAACTGTAACACTGCTGAGTTTTTCACGCTCAACAGTTTCCCGTGTGTTTCAAGAACGGTCCACCGCCCAAAGGATGTCCAACCAACTTGGCCCCAATGTGGGAAGCATTGGAGTTAATATGGGTCAGCATTCCTGTAGAGTCCATGCCCCAACGTATTGAGGGCAAGGGTGCAAGGGGTGCAACTCAGTATTTTGAAGGTGTTCAGTGTTTAACAGTACAGAATATTCATTTTGTTAATCGACGCAATCAAATAAATGAAAACTATGACGTAAAAATGTTGACACCATGTTAGCTAAAGACTGTTTTGTACCCGCTATCTCCTAGTTCGGGCCCTTCTACAACCAATGGTGTAAGACCAGAGTAATTACTGTATGGTGGATTGTAATAGGATCTAAGAAGTGATTGTGTCCCATTAGATAACAATAGTATCATTAATGATGTGCAGAGTTAGAACGAACACAAACAAGCCTCCGTCATTATTACACCTCCATCTCCACCACCACTGTGTTCCTGACTAATTACCCAGCATCCTTCCTGTTTAGCAATCACACTCCCTTCCACCTCTCTCTCTCTCTCTCTCTCTCTCTCTCTCTCTCTCTCTCTCTCTCTCTCTCTCTCTCGCTCTCTGTCTCTCTCTCTCGCTCTCTGTCTCTCTCTCTCTGTCTCTCTCTCTCTGTCTCTCTCTCTTTCTCTCACTCTCTAACGCACTCTCTCTCCAGTCTTCCTCTCTCTCTTACTCTCATACACACACATACACACACACATTTCACCCCTCCACCCAGAGTGGTATTTCTGAAGTTCCCCAGTCCTACTGCCCATCTGTCCTCAGTGGTGACGGCAGAGGGATTTTCCTTCAGTGTTGTAACTATCATGTCACACCCCGAATAACCGCGCTGTGGTGATTTGTACAGTTGGAAGAGTAGTTCAGTTTTTCTCTCCCTCTCTCTCTCGCTTCCTCCTCTCATCTTGATTGCACTTCCTCTCTCCCGTCTTTCCTTCTGTCTTGTCTCTGGTGCAGTGAAAGAGAGAGAGAAAGAGAGCGAGTGTTCCCTCAATGTGCTATAACTCATCTTCCTCCCTCTTCCTCTCTCCTTTCATTCTCTATCTTTCTCTCACCCTTTTCCTCCCCCTCTCCCTCCCCTCTCCCTCTCCCCCTCTATCCTCTCATTTTCATCTCATGATGTTTACAGAGAGAACATCTCCTGGCATCTCCAGTCTAACCATCCCTTCACCACTGTTTACCTTGGGCTTTGATGCAAAACAACGCTTCCCTCCGCCTCCTCTCTTCTTCTCCCTTTGTTTTTCCTCTCCTTTATATTTTTCCATCCCTCTGTATAAGTTGTCATTTGTTTCCCATTGTCTCGGCTGTATTTAGTGCCGGGGAGATTAGCCATGCAGGCAGCTGTCTGTTAAGGATTAGGGGAGTTTAATCAAAGTAGTTCTAATGTGGCTCGTAATGATGATCCGTGGGGACAGAGCTCTTTAACAGATAATGATGGCTGCCCAAGATGACTCGCTTGTGTTGGAGTCGCTTGTTGTCCTCTTCTTCTTCAATACAATCCATGCAGCCTAGTAGCTTCCTGTAGGCCTACGGCATAGTCTACGCAAGGTGGGTGTGGAACCTATAGTACGGGGAGTGTTTTCTCAGGGTAGAAGAGAACACGACATCTCGGATCAAATCTCGGATCAAATCGCAGTTGAGGTTCTTTTTGTTGTTTCACACACAAATCCAGGAGAGTTGTCGTGTTTGCGTTGCCGTGGTAACCACCTTGCTGGTGTTGATTGAAGAACAGGTTTCATCTGTGAACCTCTGGTGTTGATTAATACGCTGTTCATATTTTAGCACAGTACGCTATGACAGTTGGCATGCCACAATCAGCTTGGCCATAGCCAGTTAGGAAAGCGAATTTCCCCACCTTCGCTTAAGTAGGTGATTAGAGCCCAGTCCAGAACATTAATTTCAGCAGTGCAGAGGCGGTCATGTTAACATACAACAGGAACATGAATCTGTGCTAGGCCGTGAAGAATCTCCAGGTGGAGATATAGTCTACTAGATGCGGTCGTCTTGGTGACGCCACTGTAGATCCACTTCAGATGAATGGCTCTGAGATCCTTGGGATGACACCTCCCCCTGACTACAACCCCTCCCCCAGTCCCACAGCCAGTCTAGGATGATGTAGGCTAAAAATAGACTATCCCTGCCACAGCTCCAAGGACATGCATATTCTCACACCGCCACCGTCACCCGACACACACAGGAGCAATGCTTCAGCTCTGACCGTGGCCAATCAGACCCGAATCAGGTGACATTTAATTGGGTTTGCGATGTGAAGATGTGATGGAGGGAAGACTTGTTTCTAGAGGTGGATGGACCCACTGCTGGGAAGGAGGTGTGAATTCAAAGACGAGCCGATCGCCAATTTAAATGTGTCTGCTAAAAATGTACTGTACTGTATTGTTACCATGGCTGTACTCTCTCTCTCTCTCTCTCTCTCTCTCTCTCTCTCTCTCTCTCTCTCTCTTACAACCACACACACATGTTCTTCTCATTGCTTTACACCCAGGCCTTCCTGATCAACAAGGTCACTGCCGTCAGGTATCACCCACCTACAAACTAGCAACAGCTACCACTTGAATCCTGTCATCAATGAATATGCCACTATTGTTTCCTGCTCGCCCATTCCCAGCACTGCATATGTCTGTCTGTCTCTGTCTCATTGTGTCTCTGTGTGTTTCAGTGGAGAAAGAGTGTGCTTGTGTGTGAAGGAGTCAGCGGGTGCAGTCGTAGTCGGGTGCTAAACTGGTAGCGTAGCGCGGTGTGTTGTGATATGACCCGGAGCTGATTCACGACTCTGAGCAGATGATGGAAGACAAAACTCACACTGAGACCAGAGAAATGAGAGAGAAAAAGAGAGGGGAAAAACAGTGTTTCTATCGCTGACGCTGTCTCTCAAATAATGAGAAGCGAGAGAGAGGGGGAGTGAGAGAGCGAGGAAGAGAGAGAGAAAGTGAAAGAGAGCTGTCTTCCCCGCTATCTTTCTTTCTCTCTCTCTCTCTCTCTCTCTCTCTCTCTCTCTCTCTCTCTCTCTCTCTCTCTCTCTCTCTCTCACTCCCCCTCTCTCTCTCCTCTCTCTCTGTTCCTCTCTCTCCCTAATGAAGCCCTCATGCTGTTTGAGACAGATGCCTTGGTGAACTGTGAAGAATGCTGCTACTGTGGCTTGTTTCTCAATCAGGGGCTTAGCTCACTGCCTGCCTGCTTCACACAAGTGGGAAGCAGCACAAAGAGAAGATTTATGTGCAGGCACACACACACATACGCACTGTAACGCACGCACACACGCACATACGCACTGTAACGCACGCACACACGCACATACGCACGGCACACACACCGATAATATCCGTTGAAATGGGAAGAGCTTGTGGCTACCTCTGTTTTACAGCATCACAGGCTTTGCTGCTATTGGTTGCTCTATTACAGGCCTTTCTTTCAGAGAGGGAAAGGTAACTGCTATACAACAGGCAAGTAACTGTTATTTCCAGCATTCTTAATTCATGCTAATTGTGCTGCTGTTAAAAGCTCAAAAAACGGGTTTGTTTTGCATAAAGGATATTATTGCATATCCTGACCCCCCTTTCTTGTGTGTATTTAATGAGGATCCCCATTAGCTGTTGCGAAAGCAGCAGCACCTCTTCCTGGGGTCCACACAAAACATGAAACGTGACATAATAAAGAACATTAATAGACAAGAACAGCTCAAGGACAGAACTACATACATTTAAAAATGGCACACTTAGCCTACATATCAATACATACACATAAAATATCTCCTTTCGTGGTTGAATCTGAACTTCACCATAGAAGACAATAGTAGAATCTGAACTTCACCATAGAAGACAACAGTAGAATCTGAACTTCACAATAGAAGACAACAGTAGAATCTGAACTTCACCATAGAAGACAACAGTAGAATCTGAACTTCACCATAGAAGACAACAGTAGAATCTGAACTTCACAATAGAAGACAACAGTAGAATCTGAACTTCACCATAGAAGACAACAGTAGAATCTGAACTTCACCATAGAAGACAACAGTAGAATCTGAACTTCACCATAGAAGACAACAGTAGAATCTGAACTTCACCATAGAAGACAACAGTAGAAGGCAATTAAACAATATGATACTCAACAGAGCTGTCTACACTCTTAGAAAAAAGGTGCTATCTAGAACCTAAAATAGTTGTTCAGCTGTCCCTATAGGAGAACCCTTTTGAGTTCCATTTAAGACCCTTCCCCATAGTGTTCTACATGGAACCCAAAAGAGTTCTACCTGGAACCCTTTTTTACGAAGAGTGTATTTCTCTATGGCTGATCTTACAGTCCCTCTCGATGACCACATTGACACATTCTGACACGAGAGATCTTCTGCCGCATCTTCCATGTTCTGAAGGCTATTTATACTCGCTGCTGTTCAAGACGTGGATTCTATCCTGGAGCGAGAACAGAAATAACGGGGTTAGGATTTGTTCCTGGCGACCCTCTGCCCTCTCTGTGGCTCTGTGAATAGAACAAAGAGAGAGCCTTGGCGTTGGTGGAAGTTTACATCCCAGGATTATCTAGAGGAGGACGCTGAGCTTCAATGTAAACTCCATAAATACACAACCACAACCACTTTGAGCTTCCTACAGATGTAGGATCTTAATTCGATCACCCTACTGCAGGAGAACTTTGAGGTATTTCCACTTTGACATTTCAGACTTTATTTGCCCTTGTATCAACCCCTACAAACATATCCATGAATTATAATCCACATAATAATTCACATTTCCTGTTGCTGCAGGATTATTTTCCTGATGTAGCAAAGTAGCTCAAATTAAGATCTTACATCTGCATGTTCTGTAACACTTGCAAGAGTTTTGATGGGTTACCTACTGTAAGATACTTGATGGCTTACTTATTATACTTGATGACACTTGACAGCTTCTGTGTAAGTTGTAGAAGTTTCTGTTCCAGGCCTGACTTGATGTGTCAGTGTTTTCCAGGTTGTGATATAGAATGTGTCTGTGTTTTCCAGGTTGTGATATAGAATGTGTCAGTGTTTTCCAGGTTGTGATATAGAATGTGTCAGTGTTTTCTAGGTTGTGATATAGATGTGTCAGTGTTTTCCAGGTTGTGATATAGAATGTGTCAGTGTTTTCCAGGTTGTGATATAGAATGTGTCAGTGTTTTCTAGGTTGTGATATAGATGTGTCAGTGTTTTCCAGGTTGTGATATAGAATGTGTCAGTGTTTTCCAGGTTGTGATATAGAATGTGTCAGTGTTTTCCAGGTTGTGATATAGATTGTGTCAGTGTTTTCCAGGTCGTGATATAGAATGTGTCAGTGTTTTCCAGGTCGTGATATAGAATGTGTCAGTGTTTTCCAGGTTGTGATATAGGATGTGTCAGTGTTTGCCAGGTTGTGATACAGGATGTGTTCATGTTTTCCAGGATGTGATGAAGGTAAGTCAGTGTGTTGGTGACATCTGTATTGAAGCTAGTGTGCAGCCAATAGCTCAGGCCTGGGGTTATATGCCTCATTAACACAGTATGATAGACGTGTCCATTTCTACGGGGGCTCTCTCTTTCACACACACCCAGTGTCACTCTCTAACTCTTTCTAACTTTCTCTCTATCTCTCTCTCTCTCTAACACTCTCTCTAAATCTCTCTCTATCTCTCTAACTCTCTCTCTAAATCTCTCTCTAAATCTCTCTCTAACGCTCTCTAACTCTCTCTAACTCTTTCTCTAGCTCTCTCTCTCTCTAACTGTCTCTCTAACTCTCTCTTTAACTCTCTCTCTATCTCTTTCTCTCTGTCTCTAACTCTCTATCTCTCTAACTCTCTATCTCTATCTCTATCTCTATCTCTCGGTAACTCTCTCTCTCTAACTCTCTCTCTAACTCTCTCTCTATCTCTCTCTCTTCCCACACTCCCCACACACAGAATGATGTAATTAACCCTCTCTCCTGCTCTCTCACTCACACTCTCTCTCTCTTACACAAATACACACACACACACACACCAATACACACACACTTGCATAGAGAGAGAGGCAGCCAGTGTCTCTCTACAAAAGAGTGCTCCCCGCATTCTGTGTCTTTGACATGATCTTCCCTCCCCACAGTGGACGGCAGAGACAAAGCCCTCTACTGAATGGGGGTCAGCTGCAGCACAGCCCTCTGGGAGATTCCTGTTGAGGCTTTTAATGAATGTCATTTTCTTGCATTAACCAGGCCGATTGTTGGATAATGGCCTCCCAACAATAACATTTAACCAATTCCCCTGTCTTTTGGGCCCTGCTCATTTGGGGCTCAGCGGGAGGTGGTAATTGATTGTGTAATTCCAATCAAAGCTGTAAACAGATTGGGTTTCCCTTTATACCCTCTTAGATTAGATCACATCAAAGAGTCACATTATAATAGACTCTATTCTGGCCACTGGAACTGTCAAAAACAACGATGCCCAGCCGCGGTCCTCACAACTCTTAACACACGGAATGGGAGCGTTTTTATCTTAGCACGGAGGAAAAACACATGCCTTTTATTCGACCTCGGCTCTGTTGTGTTCTAACATGTTCAAATGCTTTATTTTCCCTTTATTCGTTTTTCTGAATTGATTCTAATTCTCTCTAGTTCGGTCTTTAGAAGCCTGGACTGGGGAGCGGGCGGACTGGGCGAGGGTTAGAGGTTAAACGCTCTCGCCAATTTAGATTTACTGGCAGACCAACATAAAAGAGGAAAGGACACATTGTCTCCATGGAAATGTGTGTGTGTTTGTGTGTGTGTGTGTATGTGCGTATGTGTGTGCGTGCGCACATGTGTATTCACTGGACTTGTCCCCAGAAAGCTATTTATTTACTGATAGGAGCACACACAGACACACACAGATAAAAAGCTGCTGTCTTCAGGGGATTGTGTGTTAGAGTGAATGTTCTTGCTGTAGATCCTTACTGTGTCAGAAACATTTACTTTGTAGAGTTACAATAGCTGTGTGACTGACTGGCTGACTGACTGGCTGGCTGGGTGGGTGTCTGTCTAGAATGGCAGGTTAATTCTCACATCAGCTCTCTGACTGACAGTCAGACAGTCAGACAGATAGAAAGAAAGACAGTCAGACAGAAATACAGACAGACAGACAGACAGAGACAGACAGACAGACAGACAGATCGAAAGACTGTCAGACAGACAGACGGACAGATAGAAAGGCATACAGACAGACAGACAGACAGTCTCTGTCCACTGAAGGGAACAGGAGTATAGGAGTCTCACTACCCAGCAGTAATGACATGTTTGTTGGGTGTCACCATCTCTGATAACAGCAAAACCTTCCCAGAACATAGGGCAGCGGTTTCTAGTCCAGCTCCCTGAGATAAGGTTATGAAATCATGTTCCTTGAATGTTAGTAGTATGCTATGTTGATCTGTAACAACTTGCATTCCGGGAATGTTGCATGATTGTTCCTGGAATATTACGTTTATTCAGAAATTTCAAAACACAGGACAAAATTGTTCTGGTTATTCCTGTAACCTACCTGAAATGCTATAAGAACACATCTCACCATAGCTTACTTTATCATTAGAAACCTGAGGACTTTTACCAGGAGCTGATTGGACGAGCTGCTATGAGCTCTATCTGTCCTTACCGTTCAATCAAGAGATCACTCATTTCTTCTTATTTCAGGCTGTTTAAAGATCTATACAGGCCAATCTAGCCAGCGCTCGGTTGGATCGCAGTTCATTTCAAACTCTCCTTTTTTCTGCTGACTTAGTGTGATCCAACGAGGTTGAGCAAATCTAATATACAGTAAAGCGTCTATTGATTTGCAGGCCCTTAATCACTTTGATTTGGCCCAGTTTTGAGTGACCTCAGCTCCCGGGGTAGGCCCTCGGTATTAGACAGTCACACACTTCAAGGTAAATGTAATTCTGTTATGCCAATCAAACTTTCACAATCATTTCATCAATCATATTCATCACAAATATGGATATTTGCAGATCCGGAGCTCAAATTCATTGGCTATTGGCTCTTATTCAGTTATGGCAGGTATGGGTGTGTGTGCGTGCCTGCGTGCGTGTGTGTGTGTATGTGTATGCTTGGGCATGTGTGTGTGACTGCTAAGTGCACAGTAGCTGGCCCTGTGTGTATACTGAGACCGTGTCAGCTGGTAAACAATGTTAATTAGGAGAGGCAGGCAGTAACTTCTCCGTGACCTGTTCTGTTTCCCAACCCTGTCTGTTTGTTTATTTGTTGTTATTGTTCATGCTAATTATCCTTAATCCCTATCTCCCTCAGCGGATCCTGACCAGCACGAAGCCGCAACACCGCCACAGCCAATAAGAGGATACGTTACTGGATGGTGGGGCACAATGGGGATGGGTGAGTGGGGGAGGGTAGGCGGTCCACTGTGTGAGGGGGGTGGAGGGTTGGTAGCGGATGGGGAGGGGGGGATATGATCATGTTGGGGGTGGCTGTACACCCATTGTCTCTCTCTACAATGATACGGCTGAGAAGTAAGCAGTGGTTAATCAGGAGGTCCAACGTAACGCAGCCTCCTTCCTGGTAATTGTTCTGCCGGAGTGTGAATGGAGCCGTCGTCCCTGATATCACACACACACACACACGTACACACACACACACACACACTTACCAACACCACTCAGTCTGTCCGGATGGAATACACCTCCCCCACCCTCCAGCCCCTCCTTCTCATATCTCTGACATGGAGAACGTGTTCACTAATGGCTAATTAAAACATGCAATTAATGAATGGCCAACGTGACACGATAAGGAAAGTTACAGAGGGAATTAACATATCGCTTTGTCATCCTCATCCTGCCTTCAGCCCACCATGCAGCTTCAGCCCAGCCCAGCGCTCTTCAGACCAGGCTGAGGGACTGACACCATGGCTCAGTACCCAGGCCAGGAGAGCCCCAGCCCTCTTCAGACCAGGCTGAGGGACTGACACCATGGCTCAGTACCCAGGCCAGGAGGGCCCCAGCGCTCTTCAGACCAGGCTGAGGGACTGAAACCATGGCTCAGTACCCAGGCCAGGAGGGCCCCAGCCCTCTTCAGACTAGGCTGAGGCACTGACACACTGGCTCAGTATTCAGGCCAGGAGGGCCCAGAGTTTTTCCTTCTCAAATGGTAAAGAGAAACTCTGATATCCTACAACATAATAACACATAATAACTTAATTTATGTTATCATCTGTGAAGAAATTGTGTGTGTGTGTTCACCCAGGCCTGTTCCTGGGAGTGATGGGGTGCTGGCCAGGGGCATTGAGGCCATGAACCTGGGGGTTAGGCTGGACCATTAAATGTCTCCATCACCAGAGGAGGAAATGGAATTACGCTTCACTTCCTGTGAGTCAGGTCACCCACGCCCCAATTACTGCCTGTTGAGCTCTGTCCATCAGAGAGAGAGAAAGTGTGTGTGTGTGTGTGTGTATGTGTGTGTGTGTGTGTGTGTGTGTGTGCGTGCGTGCGTGCGTGCGTGTGTGTGTGTGTGTGTGTGTGTGTGCGTGTGTGTGTGTGTGTGAAAAG
The DNA here is from genome assembly GCA_003317085.1 of Hucho hucho. NCBI lineage: Eukaryota > Metazoa > Chordata > Actinopteri > Salmoniformes > Salmonidae > Hucho > Hucho hucho. The sequence continues at coordinate 12,213 of QNTS01011402.1, forward strand.
AAGGAACAAGTGACTGAGAGAGATAAAAAAGTTTAGGTTTGTCTTCATTTTCAAGGTATTCAGTCTTTAACAATGAACGCAGTTATATCGAAATGATAATTCATAGATACTGTAGTACGACTTAAAGACTCACAAATGCAGAGTTATTTTCGGAGAGCTCAGTAGATTTAGAGGGCATTCCAGTCATTTCTCCAAGCTGCTCTCTAGTCCAGACGCATACACTCACAGCAGGAGGCAGACCTCACTGAACAGCCCTCCGTGTCTCCTCCTCTGTAATGATTAAACCAGTGTGGGCAGCTCAGGCCATGGTAGGAAGCTCTATTCTTCATGCTCTGTGAGTCTCAGGAACCTACTAGGGAAAGCTCATTTCCTAACCTGTGGCTGTGTGACCAAAGTCTGGGACCCCATGCACACTGCACACTGCACACTGCACACACACGCACGCACGCACGCACGCACGCACGCACGCACGCACGCACGCACACACACACACACACACACACACACACACACACACACACACACACACACACACACACACACACACACACACACACACACAGAGAGTTAGGGTAGCAGATTGATGTGGATGTTGTGATCAGTAATCTGATGGATTTGAATCTGCTCCTCTCTCCCCAGTAACATTTCCATAGCATACGGCTAGCTTAGCCAATTGGCTGCTAGTCAGAGGTCAGGGGTCACTCTGTCTGTGCTCTCCGCAGTTATCTTCTCTACCTCACCTTAAGTCTAGCTTGCCAACAAGATATTAAATCACACTTGACACACCTGAAGCACTGAAAGCGGCTTCATCGAGATTTTATCGGAGTCAATTTTAATACCGCAGCACTTTTTAGGGTCTGATGTATTTATTAACCTGGCCTGGGCTGGGCTGGAGTGGCAACGGCATCAGGTACCAGCTCCTCCACCGTCAAAATTCAGTTTGCTCTGAAAATAAAATGAAAAAGGGGTTCTTGACAAGTTTATGAAGTAAGCACAATAGCCGTTCATTACTCTGTCGGAGTGGCACTTGGCTGGGTAGTGTAAGTGGAGGAATTGTCAGGGAGAATCTTCACTGCGCTATAACTTACTCCATAAAGGCTTATTATTCCTGAGGAGGCTCCTGTGAAACACATTGACTGTCATAACTCACCAAGCCTCTTCCTCTGGAGCTGGCAGGTAGAACTGTTTATGGAAAAGGTCAATAATTTGATAACCAAGCCGCTAGGTGCTATCGCTCATCAGACCCTCACTGTCATTCACCTGCTATGGAGTTTTTTGTCTCTGTCCACACTTATCCAGTTGACTTTGCCCTTTGACGCCACACTTCAGTAGTTGGATTCATATACCAGAGGCCCTGTAAGAGCAGTAGCCTAAGCAATTACCCTGAACCAAGCTAGAGCAGATAAGGAGATCCAATGGAATAATATGGATTTATGCAGTTATAAAGAATGAATTAATTTTATGCTGCCGTTTTGGTATTTTCAAGGAAAATGTAATTTTATTGCCGCTATATAAATATACCTGGAAGAATTGAATTACATAGGTTAATCATAACTTTTATTTCACCTTTATTTAACCAAGTAGGCTAGTTGAGAACAAGTTCTCATTTACAACTGCGACCTGGCCAAGATAAAGCAAAGCAGTGCAACACAAACAACAACACAGAGTTACACATGGAATACACAAACATACAGTCAATAATACAATAGAAAAAGCCTATATACAGTGTGTGCAAATGAGGTAAGATAAGGGAGGTAAGGCAATAAATAGGCCATAGTGGCGAGATAATTACAATATAGCAATTAAACACTGGAGTGATAGATGTGCAGAAGATGAGTGTGCAAGTTGAGATACTGGGGTGCAAAGGAGCAAAAATAAATAAAATAAATATCAGTATGGGGATGAGGTAGGTGGATGGGCTATTTACAGATGGGCTATGTACAGGTGCAGTGATCTGTGAGCTGCTCTGACAGATGGTGCTTAAAGCTAGTGAGGGAGATATGAGTCTCCAGCTTCAGTGATTTTTGCAGTTCGTTCTTAGTCATTGGCAGCAGAGAACTGGAAGGAAAGGCAGCCGAAGGAGGAATTGGCTTTGGGGGTGTCCAGTGAAATATACCTGATATACAGTGAGGGAAAAAAGTATTTGATCCCCAGCTGATTTTGTACGTTTGCCCACTGGCAAAGAAATGATCAGTCTATCATTTTAATGGTAGGTTTATTTGAACAGTGAGAGACAGAATAAAAACAAAACAATCCAGAAAAATGCATGTGAAAAATGTTATAAATGGAATTGCATTTTAATGAGGGAAATAAGTATTTGACCCCTCTGCAAAATATGACTTAGTACTTGGAGGCAAAACCCTTGTTGGCAATCACAGAGGTCAGACGTTTCTTGTAGTTGGCCACCAGGTTAGCACACATCTCAGGAGGGATTTTGTCCCACTCCTCTTTGCAGATCTGCTCCAAGTCATTAAGGTTTCGAGGCTGACGTTTGGCAACTCGAACCTTCAGCTCCCTCCACAGATTTTCTATGGGATTAAGGTCTGGAGACTGGCTAGGCCACTCCAGGACCTTAATGTGCTTCTTCTTGAGCCACTCCTTTGTTGCCTTGGCCGTGTGTTTTGGGTCATTGTCATGCTGGAATACCAAACCACAACCCATTTTCAATGCCCTGGCTGAGGGAAGGAGGTTCTCACCCAAGATTTGATGGTACATGGCCCCGTCCATCGTCCCTTTGATGCAGTGACGTTGTCCTGTCCCCTTAGCAGAAAAACACCCCCAAAGCACAATGTTTACACCTCCATGTTTGATGGTGGGGATGGTGTTCTTGGGGTCATAGGCAGCGTTCCTCCTCCTCCAAACACGGCGAGTTGAGTTGATGCCAAAGAGCTCCATTTTGGTCTCATCTGACCACAACACTTTCACCAAGTTGTCCTCTGAATCATTCAGATGTTCATTGGCAAACTTCAGACGGGCATGTATATGTGCTTTCTTGAGCAGGGGGACCTTGCGGGCGCTACATGATTTCAGTCCTTCACGGCGTAGTGTGTTACCAATTGTTTTCTTGGTGACTATGGTTCCAGCTGCCTTGAGATCATTGACAAGATCCTCCTGTGTAGTTCTGGGCTTATTCCTCACCGTTCTCATGATCATTGCAACTCCAAGAGGTGAGATCTTGCATGGAGCCCCAGGCCGAGGGAGATTGACAGTTATTTTCTGTTTCTTCCATTTGCGAATAATCGCACCAACTGTTGTCACCTTCTCACCAAGCTGCTTGGCGATGGTCTTGTAGCCCATTCCAGCCTTGTGTAGGTCTACAATCTTGTCCCTGACATCCTTGGAGAGCTCTTTGGTCTTGGCCATGGTGGTGTGTTTGGAATCTGATTGATTGATTGCTTCTGTGGACAGGTGTCTTTTATACAGGTAACAAGCTGA
>QNTS01011407.1:0-17178 GCA_003317085.1 Hucho hucho
GATTTACATTTAGGTGATATAGGGTGACAAATCCGTGACACAGGGTGACATTTAGGTGACAAAAGGTGACATTAAGGTGATATAGGGTGAAATGTAAGTGATATAGGGTGACATTTAGGTGATTTAGGGTGACATTTAGGTGACATTTAGTTGATATTGGGTGATATTTTGGTGATATAGAGTGACATTTAGGTGATATAGGGTGACGAATCCGTGACATAGGGTGACATTTTAGTGACAAAAGGTGACATTTAGGTGATATAGTGTGACATTAAGGTGACATTTAGGTGATTTCGGGTGACATTTAGGTGACATTTAGGTGACATTTAGGTGATATTGAGACATTTGGGTAACATTTAGGTGATATTGGGTGACATTTAGGTGAAATAGGGTGATAAAGGCTGACATTTACGTTACATAGGGTGACATTTAGGTGACATTTAGGTGACATTTAGGTGACATTTAGGTGATATCGGGTGACATTTGGAGGACATTTAGGTGATATAGGGTGACATTTAGGTGACATNCCCCCCCCCCCCCCCGGAAAAAACATCCTGCGTTGCTAACTCCATGGACTCATGGTCGTATAATGTTATTTTTTAGGTGTTTATAAGATGTGGTCGATTTTGGGGGGGGGGGATGGGTAAACTATCCCTTCGCTGTAAGTGAAGTGTGTTGTATTCACACAATGCCTCCATAGTATCCATGATGACATCAAACATGCAGTGTACTGCTAAGGACATGAGAAATGTTTCACATTGCACTGGGCTGAGCCCTAAGCACTTCTGGCTGAACCTGCCTGGCCTCTATCTATCAGCTTGTTATTGGACAAGTGAGATTTATTCAGCAGAAAATCACAGTAGTTTTAGTCACATTGTTCTCTCGCCTAGTTGAGATCTGGCTAAAAACAGACAACCCAAGGGCAAGGTCACTGAAGGACAAATAAAAACAGAAACAGGTCAGGCAGAGCTAAGCTAAGCTGGCCATGGTAATTCACAGCAGCTGCTGGCTCTGAGAGGCTGGTTCCTGCCTGGGAAAGAGACAGGCCTCTTTCTCTTAGTCTACTACACTGACCTTCTGAAGGAACAGACTGGCCCTCTACCACACTTTCAACCGTTAACCCAGGTATTGGTTTGGACCTAGAAGAAAGTACTATCTGCCTAAGCCGGCTTTCTTTAAACCAAATTAATACATTTGGTGACCAAAAAATTCTTAAACGTCCATATTAAAGTCCACATTGACTACTGTAAAATATACTGTATATGTGAATAATAGGCCTAATCAATCAGATGCAGCTAAGACAAATTCAATCAAATGTATTTTATAAAGTCCTTTTCACATCATCAGTTTTGTCACCGAGTGCTTCACAGATACCCAGCCTAAAACCCCAAAGAGCAAGCAACGCAGCGTCAGAAGCACACTGACCTGGAAAAAGTCGCTAGAAGGCAGGAGGAACCTAGGAAGAAACCTACTTATAAGTTATGTTCATACACTTTTATGAACATACTGAGGTAACGGTGCTTACCAGGCGTTTCTGAGGTTTAATGAGCGGTCTGTTGATTCCGTTCATCTTGTGATACAGTCCGCAGGCATTGCAGAGGTAATGCCCGGTACCATCCCGCCGCCACAGAGGAGTGGAGATGGAGCCGCAGTTTACGCACTCGCGCCCCTCTCCTGGGAACTCCTCTGACATGTCTGTAATATGATGCAGACAAATGATAGAGTTTTAATATTATCTGTAGCCTAGGTGGTGTTGGGTTGGTTGTAACGGCAATGTAGGCTGTGTCACATGATGACGCTAGAGAAAAACATGAACAGGGCTGAAACTAGCTATGAAAACACCCTTCATTATCACCTTGAGTTACATTGCATTCTTCTGTCAATTTGGACATAATATTATTTACAAGATACTTTAGAAAAATGCGAGTTTATAGACTACGGAATACAATTTAGGCCTATTGTGATTGCAAGTGCTATGTGTGTGCCCATTTGTATATTGGGTAAAAATGTTGTTCTTTGGTCAGTTTTGTATTTTTTGGGATACATTGAAATCTAATTAAATAAATCATGAATCCAGACATGAAGGCCATAAGTTAAGACATGTTTGATGTTTGTAAACCTGTACTGGTGGACATAACATGCCAGCATGTTTGATGTTTGTAAACCTGTGTTGGTGGACATAACATGCCATCATGTTTGATGTTTGTAAACCCATATCGTGGACATAAAGCGCCAGCGCCTGATAAATGCTCCCCCTCTTAGCTCGCTCGAGAGTAATTTAAAGCCCTCTAGTGATGAAAAGAGAACTAAACCGAATGTATCAATATGGAGAGAGTGTCATAGACATATCTATTAGGGCGGCTTGCTGGTGGGGCACAGGGCGCAGACGGCGGAACGTTAAAGGGGCTCTATCAGTGTTAAGGATCAAGGGGTCCCCATATTCAAGTTACTGACACTCGACAGCCTCCTACAATTAATCGCTCGAATTCCTTATTCACATATTGAAATAGTTTAAATAGATAAAAAAACAGCAATATTGCTAACAATAGAATTTAAAAAAAGAAACAATACTGATTGTTTTTATCATGCTAAATGTCTTATTTTCCTCATGCGTAAGTGTGCCATGAGATATCAAAGTGCAATATCTAAAATATTGACAACATAGTCGTGAACCAGACTTGGGGTAGATATCTAAACCCAATGTTCACACACACACACACACACAAAACACAGACAAACACACTTATCGTTTAGGTTCAACAAGTCAGCAAATCGAATAACTGTCGATCCAAAATAAATAAAAAATAACTGAATATTTTCACCAGGAGTAAAATTCGTTCCTGTTTGATGTGAAACGAAGTAATCAACAAACATATAGTGTGTATTGTTATTAACTTGAAATGGGCTGAACTGCGTCCTTATATCCATGCGACAGGTGAAAATCCCACTTCGGAACATTCTGATTTTCGACCATCAAAAGACGTGTTGACTGCTTACTAAATGTGTGTATCTTAGACCAATTTCAAAATAGGCCTTTCTGTCTGATCAAGGTGACAATTGAACGGTTTCCACTAGTGAATGTGTATTGATCATCAAAAACACTAGAAAATAAAATTGACTGTTGGTGGGGATTAAATTAGCACCTCAATTAACTGGTTTTAGCGACCTCTTTTAAAGAATGTGTATTGTGAAAGCTGGTAAAGATTTTCCTTTTTTTTGAAGGTTGATTGAATCACAGTGACTGAGTACAATCGATGGTAGAATTGACCACATACAAATGGGACTTCTCAATCGCATCCATAAATACCTTTAGGAAGAACAAGGTTATACACTGAGATTAGAGCACAGGCCTCTGTAAACCTTCAGACAGAAACGAATAGCCTCATTAGCAAAAGTTATAAACCGGAAAAATAACTTATAAAAAAGTTTCCATGAAATTGTGAATTATCCACAACTTTTAATCTTATTAAAATCATATTAATATTTATCAAAATATAGGTCTACATATTTTGTCTGCCACCAAACTATCTAGGCCTATACGTCATTAAAGGGCTACTAGGCCTGCGATATACATTTATTTGTTATTTTTCGTTCATCATGTGCTATATATTTTTTCGTGGCCTTCACCAATTACACAGACATACACAAGGGGGACATTATTAAATAAGATTACATGATTTGATATTACAAATTCCCTTCTGTTTAAAAGGAAATGTCAGACAAAAATCAAAGACTGTTACATACCCAAACTGGACCTTCTCCCAGACAGGCAGCCTTGCCGTCCCTGAAGACTGATCATGCCGCTATCAAAGTGGCCAGGTGTCCAAGAGGTCGCCATCTCCGGGCTCATATACGCGTACGGACTCGAGTATGATCCTCCAACTGACCGCACCAAAGTGCTGCCATAGTGGTCAACCCGACCACCGTTACTAAGCACTAGCTGGTTCTGGTAGGCAGTGTCCCTGCCGTTATTGCTGCTTACTGACGGGCTGTGAGAGTAGGAGAACCCGGGAGACGGATGGGGGCTGCCCGGATTGAAAGACGAACTGTCTGTGCCAGACTGAGGCCAGCCGTGATGCCCGCTGAGGCCATGAGACTGATGGGCGGACTCGCATGTCTGCAAGTACGGCAGGGTTTGCAGCATAGCAGGCACCCTCGTCGTAGTCACGTAGACTGGGGAACTCGCCGAAGGGTGCATATAGTTCCCTGCATCGTGTGCGTATGGGGACTGGTTGGATGGCATAGCAAGGCTTTGGTACATTTTTACACCGTATACTCGTCCTATTTGGAAGAATATGGGTACTGTACTGACTCCTGGGACACGTAAAGAAACTTTCACGCAGCTCCTAGGACACCTTGAGTCGTCGGCGATTTTTCGTTATCCAGTTCGCGGGATAACCAAATAAATACGTTCCTGTATGAAAGGGAAATACCAAATCAACAAAAGTGTCCTGTAGTGGAGAGATGGAACACATAGCACCAATTACAGAATACACATCACCCAGCTACAGTTAGATGTGGGACATGGCCTGTTCTATATCTATAATCTCTTGTAAAATACGCTCCTTTCCCGTTAAAATAACTTTCGGGTATTATTTAGGTAAATCTGTGGACAATATCACGACTTAGTCCTAAACTAAAACGGGTGTAAATCGCAATAGTTAGGCTTTACAAATAAAATGAAAAATAGAAAACAAATTGATGAACATTCAACAACAAGAGTAATATATTATTTGTATCACTCTGACATGTAATGGATTAAAATGACACTAATGGTTTCCCATGTCTTTCACGTGTAGATATAACAAACTATCAGCGACCCCAGCTAACCCGAGGATCACTCGTCTTGCACTTTGTAATTAAATCATAACAGGAACCTAATCAAACACCACAATAGATAGGCGAGCCATATCTGGGATGCATATATTTCTATCAATAGTAATGCGAAACAGATAAAAACGTTGATAGCAGTGTGCACAGAAGGAATACAATTTCATCCAAGAACGTTTGTATTATCTTACCAGATAAGAACGGCTGGGTGATAGACAACGAAAGTGACTGAGGCTCCCACAAAGATGTCCAAAATGCCTTTGAGCGGAAAAGTTGAGGAAAAAATATTTCTTACTTCCCGGATGGTCTAAGCCTCTCTCTCTCTCTCTATCACTTATTTGTAACTGAAGATAGTTAACGTCGCTGATAATTGCTGATATAATAGAGCTCCGATTAGCTTTCTGCTGGAAAACTTTACTGGGAGTTATTTGTACCGGCTAGACCACGTGACGCACAAGGTAGGACTCAGAAGTTGGAGGAGGAGAGGGGCAGAGCGGGCAAGCGTAAGACCAGCTTTAATTAATCGTATCTGAAGAGACCCACCTTTGCGGAATTTTTTACAATCAATATAAGTTAAAAATGAAAGATTCACGAAATTGTCAGTTCCTTCTGAAATGTTAAGGTTGTTTTAAAATGATTCAACCCAATAAATTAATTTGTTACTTATATTGTTTTCCTATATATTAACCGTGACGGTGCAGTCTACTTACTAATGGACAACAAAATAAAGATGATAAATAAAACACCGAAAAGTAAACAGACACTGTAGGCTTGCCTATATTTTAATACAACAAAGATCGACACGGGTCAAATTTACGCAGCGCAACTCCTGTTTCGATTCATCATCATTCAACCAATGCTGTGTGTTTGAAACGAGCCATACATAAACTTAACTAAATCAGAGCTTGCTGTACAAATAATGTCTCCTTTGAGAGGGAAAGTTATGCTTGTTTTTTTATGACCAGATATGAGATCTCTATAAAAAACAACGAGGCGATAAGAGATACGACCAATAACTTGGCATGATGATAGAACAATAATCACTTTAATTATAGACTTTTGGAATTATTGTCAGTTAACGATTGACTCCACCTCCACAAGAAAAAGTGATCAGTAGTCCTAATACCTCAAGGCAGTCTAACAAATACTGCCACCAGCATTGCGGTATCTCACTGTAACTTTAATTTCTAAGGATAATAAAAAATAAAAAAACTGTCCTTAAAATGGGCTAACTATGATTACAGTATTATGCTGTGCTTATGTTATGTATTACTTGTATAATGTAACAAAATGGTAGCTGTACTTGCCGTGATTATGATTAAATTATTACACTGTCAAATGATAATTTGATCTGTGTTTTGTGCACTTGATACTTTAAGAAATAGCGTCTTACAAGCCCACGTGGGCTGGGCACCAATTTGTGTATGACACGGAACTAAAATCAATCAGTTATTACTATGAGTATTATTCGTCGTACACTGTGCTTATTATTAGTCTTGTTGTAGTGGTATTACAAGTATAATAGCAGTATTTCGATACCGTCACACTTATCCGTAGACTATAATTAATGTATAGGCCCAGTGAATGACGGCTAAGCAATAACATATATTATATGGTTTGTACAACATCAAATTACATCCCGATAATTTACGTCACGTTCTGTTTTACTTCTGTGCAAAAAAAAATTGTTGGTCCTTGTGAAAATTAGTGATGATATTTTCTCAACCAGATTGTTTCTGGTTTTTCCATCTTGTGTTTCTTCTCAATGTTTTCTCTTCGAGACAGCTGATCGCAGTGGCTGATGATGACGTTCTAAACGGTTGTCTTGCTCCTCGGGAGCGCAGAGAGCTATAGGAGACAACCAGGGAATGCTGTATGTCTGTCTTCTACTCTCAATACATGTATTTTTTTTTTATTTTATCACTGAGGAGGGTCCAATGACCTGTGACTTGAATCACTGTTCCTTTTCTACAGTCGCCGTTTAAATCAAGGATGGGTTTGGTCGTCTGAATGTCTCATCATAGGCACTACGAGATATGAAGGAGCGTGATGAGCGGGGTGGCAAAACGTCATTTTACTTTTCAATTCAAATGACATACTTGCCTTTCCTTTTGTTGTTGTGGCTGGCAACGCGTCATTCTTGATCCGCAGCTCACATTTAATGAACATACATTTCAGTGGCCACTAGCCAGTAAGCACAACCTATTCAACAATGACAAAAACTGTTCTAAAACATATTACACTATTGAGTAACGCAACAATTCACAAGCATGCATGTGCAGACAATTAAAGGCTTTATTTTCCCCGTCTTGTTGTAACATTTGTAATACAACATGAAGGATTAGTCCTTTCATTCGAATATAAAAGTACAGTTGGCCTACTTTACAACCAGGCTTTATTTTAGCACTATAACGCAAATCATTAAAAGTGGTAAAAGTAAATTGCTACTGAAAACGTGGGTATAAGTGAACTCACCACAACGAGCTGTTATTTATGGAAGCCATACCCGCCTCAACGAGGGCCCGGAGTTGGTTAGGTTAGCCTACTACCATATCAGGAAAAAACTCCTGGCCTCAGGAAAACAATCCCCTTCCACCACTCTGGGAACTGTGGTGCCACCTTTAAAATCACCACACAATGTTGCAAATAAAAAACATTTTTATTATCTACATTTAACATGTTTCTGGTGGTGGGATGGGCTCCCATAGTGTAGCCAGCAGCTACTGCAACAATGTCAGAATGCAACAGACTGTTACTGCAATTTAAGGTAAACTAATACAAGTCTCAAATATTAGGAAAATGTCTAAATTTCAGCTGTTTCAAAAACATGACTACGCGATTACCATTTATACTGTAGGAGTGTTGGCTCAATGAGACAATTCTGTTTACACGGTCTTGCTTCAAGGGGAGGGCAACTGTCTGGACGAGCGTCGTGCGTCACCTCCGCAGGTAGCGGTTGAGACGTAGAATGTGCGCAAGTTGACGTTACAGTAATATGTGTAGCCTGATTCAGGTGATGAATTCGCCACCAATTAGTGTTAAAACAGCTCAGTCTGTCAACATTTGGAGATTTCACTGAATGCCTGTCATCGGGTTGACTCTGGAAAACGAGGTAGAATAGTATAGAAAGTATTTGTGTTTTTTTTATTCATTGTATTTCGAGTATGGCGAAACAATGTTCATTGCTCATTTATATTCGATTTAATTTGTATTCGTAATGAGCTCTATTCACCAGAAATTATAAAGAAAGAGTTCATCTGAAAAATAACACGTATCAAATCAATCAAATTTATTTATAAAGCCCTTCTTACATCAGCTGATGTCACAGAGTGCTGTACAGAAACCCAGCCTAAAACCCCCAAACAGCAAGCAATGCAGGTGTACAAGCAAGGTGGCTAGGAAAAACTCCCTAGAAAGGCCAAAACCTAGGAAGAAACCTAGAGGAACCAGGCTATGGAGGGGTGGCCAGTCCTCAATGGTTTGAACAAAGGGTGTGCAATTGTGATACTCTTGAGACAGACTCGTCAATGCATTGCATGACACATGAACGAAAACATGCTGCAATGTGTAGGATATTAACTGTAAATGGTCATGTGTAGCATGAAAGACAGTGTGATTGTTTGATCAATTATCACGACTGCTAATGATAGACAAATATCTATATTTTTATATTTCATTTAGGTAATAGGCCTATTAGTATTCCGTACAGAAAAAAATATTTGTGTGACTCAAAACGTATATAAACCATTTTACTTCTCCAGCTAAAAAAAAAAAAAACGTAATCTGAGTTACGCTATACTTGTAACCCCCCAAAATATTAATACATTTCACATTGTTAACGGAATTACCTTTAGGCTACTACTTTTGACACAAGCATATGTTAAGCCAATAAAAAAGTTTATACATTTCAGGGCAAGTGTACATTTTCGTTGGTGGCACTTTCAGCTAACCAAATTAATATTTTGTCTCTTAATAATCCATTCTCCTTAACGATTTATAACAAATGTGATTGGACTTGTTGATTAGATAAAAGCAGGCCCATTCTCATTACAGGCCAAATCACACAGGCAACCATTACGATGCCGAGCAGATATTGATTCCTGAAATTTCGAAAGTTGTAGAAATTGAACAATATACAAGAAAATACCTACCGACAAGATGTAGGCGTACTTTTATAATGGTCGTTATTATTTACAGTCAGAAGAACGCTTGCAGAAGAACATTACGTCATCAAATAAATCGGATAAGTTGACAATTGTTCCTGTGACCCTATAGCGAACCTTGAACCTACATGCCCCTTTTCCCATAAATTATTCTTCGGCCTGCGGCTGTCATAATCCTAATATTTCACCGACATCCAAACTGGCGGGTTAGTGCGCTGTGTAAATCTCCTCACACTAGAGAAGCTGATACGACGTATGAATGAGGTGCCTCGTGAGGTCTGCTCCGCACGAGCCTCATTATACAGTCCATCACCCTGCTCCATGGACATAAATAACAAATGTGCTACGGGGTAACCAGCGACTGACGGGGGATGGAGTAGATCGTGTGCCCTCGGCCCCCTCACGGACCGAGGGCACACGATCTACTCCATCCCCCGTCAGTCGCTGGTTACCCCGTAGCACATTTGTTATTTATGTCCATTTTAGTAATGTTCCGTTTCTCTCGTTATACACCATGGAGAAATGTTCTTTTGATGAATCCCTTTTAACATTGATCTACACATTTGAAGCCACTGTCATTTGTTGCATACATTCCTTCGCCTTGAACTTAATTTCAGGGTTTATCTTCATCTTTTATATAACCCCAGAGAGAGCTCAGGAATTTCCAGAGGTATTTATTGTCTATGAATGGACAGATTAGTACAGTATAGTCAATTGGAGAGACACCAAGACATCTGCAGCATCTGAGGGCTAGGGAGGTCCCTTTGGAGTGAGTGAGTGTGTGGCTGTGAGCCTCATTCAGTACGCCCACTGACCATTTCTTCGGGTGCTAGTTTTGTGCAATATTTACTCATGTCCGATTCTGTGTGGTATTAATGTGGCTGTCCAAACATGGTTTCTGTGTGATGTGATTGTCGTCCGTCTGTCTGTCTGTCTCCCTCTGTGCCTGGCTCTCCTAGTCTTGGGGGAACAGTGAAGCCAGGATAGCAGGGTCTGGGCTGGTCCTCCTGGGGAATGTGGTGTAGGAGTCAGCCTAATCTACAGCATACAGAGAGGCTGGCTCCTGTCTGCCGGTCTGCCACTTCCCTATCTGTGTGTTTTTAATTTCACACTGTCATTCCCTATCTCTACTGCTGTACTGGGGCTCAGCAGGGGTCCACACAGTTCTTTACCCAATTATACACAGACCATACATGTATCACATGCTGTACTATCTATACAGTACACGTCATACAGAGACTATGCAGATACCACACACGTCATTGTCTGAATAATTGTGTGCATCAGATGAAGAAGTTACGGATGTAGAAATATTGACACAACATAATGGTCTTATTGGATTAAATGTTACATTTTAACACAACAATGGTTGTATTGCCTTAAACGTTAAATTTTAACACAACATCACGGTCTTATTGGCTTAAATGTTACATTTCATCAAATGTCTATGATGTCAGAACACATTTACATTAGGTGCTCCTATTATATGTGAGATTCAAGTCAGGTCAGAAGAGATGTATTTTTCAGCATAAAGAACGCTCTTATTTATCCAATCCCATAAAATTCCACACATTAGTCTTGGTTTAGCACCCTTGCTTGTTTTGTGTTATGTGAATACTTGTTAGTATTGGGCCTACCTCTCTTCTCTATCAATTCAAACATTACCACAGTCACATAAACAGCCAATTTACACAGATGACAGAGGGCCTGAGTAGGTGACAGAGGGCCTGAGTAGGTGACAGAGGGCCTGAGTAGGTGACAGAGGGCCTGAGTAGGTGACAGAGGGCCTGAGTAGGTGACAGAGGGCCTGAGTAGGTGACAGTTACATTGGCAGGCAAAGCCCCAGATCTATAGGATCAACATGTATCAGATGTTTAGACCAGGGTTTTTAAACATCTTAAACTTTGAGTCAGGAGCCAAAGTGGGCCCTGGGCATGTGAGAGGTGGGCCCCGAGTTATGATATTACATCTATAATCACACACTATTTCTTCTTCATTTGGATAGTTGGAGGCTGATTTGGTTCACGGCAGGACGGACTATTTCTCATTTGGGTCTGGAGCTGAAAAAGTTTAAATAACCCCTGGTTTAGACAACAGTAAATATTCTGAAGCTATTTGGCTAATAAGGCTCTTGAAAAAGATAAGATTTGGGGTACACTCTTCGAAAAACATCCCGACCTATGGATTGCAGCAGTCCCACGTAGGGAAATAGTGCCTGCAAGAAGAGCCCTGTCACTTCAGGCTATTCGGCGTGGGAGAGTGGGAAATGTGGGTACCAAGTGTCCAAGTAGGCTACACGTAGCTATGGGTGTGGAAAACATTTAATCAAAGGTAAGACATTTAACTTGTTTAGCATAGTCCATTTGTAAGTTCAATCACCCCTTGTAGCTGTAGTCCAGTTTGTCCTATCCAGCTAGCACTCACTAACTCTTGCTAGCACCATAATTTTTTAAACTGAACCTTTATTTAACTAGGCAAGTCAGTTAAGAACAAATTCTTATTTACAATGACGGCCTACCGGGGAACAGTGGGTTGACTGCCTTGTTCAGGGGCAGAACGACCGATTTTTACCTTGTCAGCTCAGGGAACCGATCCAGCAACCTTTCGGTTACTGGCCCAACGCTCTAACCTGCCGCTCCATGAAAAGGGGCAATAGGGAAGCCATAGAAAATAAAATTATTTTAAACAGTGAGAACACTCTGGAGAACGCAACGCACTTAAGTCATCTTTAAACATGTTGTACTTTTCTTAAATGTAGTTTTGTAATTGACTGAAACAAGCAGACAACAAAAAAATTGGGTTTGAAAAGAGCAAAGTTTTTTTTGTTGTTGCTTTGAGCCAAATGGGGGAACCTAGGTAACCACAGGTTGTTTTCCCCACAGGGTAGAATTCTATCTAATACCAACTGGGACTATACGGTTCTTTGATCAGAACCCTAGACGTTCTTCACTGAACCAAAATGCTACCATACAGAAGTCTGCATGGTCCAATTTATGAGTTATGGCTACTACTATTAAAATGGTAATATTTTGAGCTAACAATATCATTTAATAAACAATTAAGTAATGGACTAAAGAATACCAGCATTGTTTTTGGAATTAATTGTCATTATATGCAAACATAGTTTGGAAATATGCGCTAGTGGCCAGGGAGGCATCTCTTTGTATGAATGATGGCCCAAGTCAACTCTGGCTGACTTCTTTACAATACACTTTGTCCATTAGTTAAGGTGAACAAAAACGTGAGTTAATCTTCAGAATTACACATGACTTAATCTGCCAAAATTCTATGCATTTATGATGGATAAGAACTTACATGGAGTTGTTGTCAGCAGCAACCAAAAGAGGGATCCTCTGGCTCAGACAGTTCTAGGTTACTGCCAGACTGAGAAAAACATTGATAGTGTGTTAAAAGTCATGTAATGATTAACTAGGCTATTAAACACCAAGACTTATTACGCACAATTATTATAAATGGATACATACCTTCTCTCAGTCAGCAACAGTCTAATGGCTTCATGAAACAGAGGCTAGTCCCATCAATTGACTCCACACTGAAATAAAATAAGCAACCAGCTAATTGGCAATGTCAGGCTGGGTCTGTAGCACTATTTGACATATCCCATAATGTTTATTTGAAAGAGTTAGCTGGCTAGTTTGTAAAGTTGCAAATTAAAGTAGATTCGTTTCTTCTGTCTAGCTAGCTTGCAAAGTGCTCAAATTCTAATAACGTTAACTTTATCTAGCCTTAGGTTTATCATATGATATTAAATAGTCAACTGTGCTTACCTTAATACATTGAAAAAATTAAGTGCTTTTTGGTAGGCTACTTGCAAGTTGGTTGAACCACTTGCTCTTCATCCCGTTGTAATAGATCCTGTGTGTAGCTGGTGTATAGGAGTCAGGAGTCAGGCGCAGGACAGCAGATATGAGTAAAACACGTATTTACTCAAATAATCACAAAATACAAGTCAAATATATCGCGCCCACAAATAACAGACCGTATTAACATACAAACAATCACACACAAAAAAAAAAACATGTGGGGGGAACAGAGTGTTAAATAATGAACAAGTAATTGAGGGATTGAAACCAGGTGTTTAAAACAAAGACAAAACAAATGGAAAAATGAAAAATGGATCGGCGATGGCTAGAAGACCGGTGACGTCGACCACCGAACACCGCCCGAACAAGGAGAGGGACCGACTTCGGCGGAAGTCGTGACACCCGTAATGGATTGGTAGTTTTTTTTGTCATCATAATCGCAGTAAAAAAAATTGTTGAGCAAAAGATTCTATATGGAACCCTCTTTTTAAAATGTTTAAATCCAAGACTGTAGGCTTTTACATTATTTTACAACACAGAGTTGACCCTTGCTGCTTGACATTCAGACCTTGGCAACAATGTTGCTAAATAAATGTTGCAGAATTCGATCTTCCCCCTGCCATAGAGATCCATTTCTCTGCCCAGGTTAAATCACGCAGCAGCATACTTAATATGGATAGAAATGTAAATGGGAAAAAAACAAATGAAAAGGGAATGTTAGCTGTCATTTAAGAGTTTGATGTGACTGGGTTAGCTTTTGTTATCTGTTAATTCCTAAAATCCCCATTACATTCTGGGGCAGGAATAGAACCCTCAAGGTTCAATCTCATCCAAAGAAACAAAAGGTTCTATATAAGAACCCCAAATAACCCTTTTTTTCTGAGAGTGTAGGGTTAGGTTACGAGAGGGACTGCATATACAGTATTCTGTAGCTCACTAGCTTCATGAAACTTCACCTGGACAAAAAAAAACATTGCCAGAATTTGTTCAGGTAGGTGTGTTGGATGTACTTTGCATCGCAGGTCACAAGTCCATCATTTACAGTAGTAGTGAAACGTTTGGACACACCTAGTCATTCAACGGGTTTTCTTTATTTTTTTACTATTTTCTACATTGTAGAATAATAGTGAAGACATCAAAACTATGAAAGAACACATATGGAATCATGTAGTAAACAAAAAAGTGTTAAACAAATCAAAATATATTTTGTATATTAGATTCTTCAAAGTAGCCGCCCTTTGCCTTGATGACAGCTTTGCACACTCTTGGCATTCTGTCAACCAGCTTCATGAGGTAGTCACCTGGAATGCATTTCAATTAACAGGTGTGCCTTGTTAAAAATGTATTTGTGGAATTTCTTTCCTTCTTAATGCATTTGAGTCAATCAGTTGTGTTGTGACAAGGTAGGGATGGTGTACAGAAGATATCCCTATTTAGTAAAAGACCAAGTCCATATTATGGCAAGAACAGCTCAAATAATTAAAGAGAAACCACAGTCCAACATTAGTTTAAGACATGAAGGTCAGTCAATCCGGAAATTTCAAGAACTTTGAAAGTTTCTTTGAGTGCAGTCGCAAAAACCATCAAGTGCTATGATGAAACTGGCTCTCATGAGGACCGCCACAGGAAAGGAAGACCCAGAGTTACCTCTGCTGCAGAGGATAAATTCATTAGAGTTACCAACCTCAGAAATTGCAGCCAAAATAAATGCTTCACAGAGCTCAAGTAACAGACACATCTCAACATCAACTGTTCAGAAGAGACTGCGTGAATCAGGCCTTCATGGTCGATTTGCTGCAAAGAAACCACTACTAAAGGACATCAATAATAAGAAGAGATTTGCTTGGGCCAAGAAACACAAGCAATGGACGTTAGACAGGTGGAAATCTGTTCTTTGGTCTGATGAGTCCATATTTGATGTTGGTTCCAACCGTTGTGTCTTTGTGAGATGCAGAGTAGGTGAACAGAAGATCTCTGCATGTGTGGTTCCCACTGTGAAGCATGGGGGAGGAGGTGTGCTGGTGTGGGGGTGCTTTGCTGGTGACACTGTCAGTGATTTTTTTAGAATTCAAGGCACACTTAACCGGCATGGCTACCACAGCATTCTGCAGCGATACGCCATCCCATCTGGTTTACGCTTAGTGGGACTATCATTTGTTTTTCAACAGGAAAATTACCCAACACACCTCCAGGCTGTGTAAGGGCTATTTGACCAAGAAGGAGAGTGATGGAGTGCTGCATCAGATGACCTGGCCTCCACAATCACCCAACCTCAAACCAATTGAGATGGTTTGGAATGAGTTGGACCGCAGAGTGAAGGAAAAGCAGCCAACAAGTGCTCCGAATATGTGGAAACTCTTTCAAGACTGTTGGAAAAGCATTCCAGGTGAAGCTGGTTGAGAGAATGCCAAGTGTGCAAAGCTGTCCTCAAGCCTGGCAGCTCACAGACCTGGTGTCAAAACCAGACTGGCCCACTTATGTTCAGATAATGACACTCAATTTTTTTCTTTCTCCATGCATGATTTCTCATATAACCCTTTGTTGAAACAGTTAAAATAATATTCCACACCTATTTAGATTGGTGTGCTGAGAACAACACTGTCCTCAGACCTGGTAGCTCCCAGACCTGGCAGCTTCCATACCTGCCGTTAATACCAGACTGGTCGTCTTATCTTGAGTAAATGCCACTCAACACATTGGTCTGTCTCCGTGCCTGCTGTAGGGTGACTGGAATGACCAGGTGATCCCTTTACCCAGATTCCTTCCTCCTACTCCATACCTCTCAACCATTCAGTCTATACAGACGTAGGATCTAAATGTGTTCACTTTTTGTTTCTGAGAATGTTCCTGCAAACTTATAGTGTATTCAAGGTTTAAAAATGCTTATAATTTCCACTTCAAAAGTCAGACTTGACGCACACACACACACACACACACACACACACACACACACACACACACACACACACACACACACACACACACACACACACACACACACACACACACACACACACACACACACACACACACACACACACACACACACACACACACACACACACTGCTGATGTCGGACTGAGGGCAATAAGCATTAATGGCGTTCATTACACACTCCCTGATGACACAACACTAATACACTGGTGACCTTGAGAACAAACTCACTTACGTACACCTATTCATAGAACTCCACACACACAACACACAACACACACACACCCCTGAACAGCGTCAAACATATCACTTTTGGCCTCCATAAAACACACTCTTGCTACTCAGACCAACCCTTGAGTTATTAAACAGGGTTATGTAGAATGGTTGTGGAGAATGTGGCTCAATGGAAAACAGCAAGCCTGAGGAGATTTTCATTAAAAAGTATAACTGCACTAATCCCTATGACAACAGAATACTGCACACAGTGGTTTCTCTCCAGGGATCATCACGTCATCGGTCTTCGGTGTAATGGTTCTCAGTGTTTACCTGCATCCTGTTAGTTAGTGAAAACAAACACAGTGAGCTTGTTTCTGTATCAGATCTGAGGTTCCCTCGTATTTTAAGTGTCTCAGGTACCTCTTTGGCATACCAATGGCAGTACATACATTTGAATGGAATGGAGGTGCTGCTGAGAAAGTGTCACATAGGACATTCTCCATGCCGGCCCCTCTCCATTTCCACAGAGCTAGATTCCTCCTCTGTCTATTGACTTTCCCCATCAACAATGGGCCAGGACAAACCATGCACTATACCCTTGGGTCTCTGCTCTGGGTCCTCTCCGTGGCACTTTGTGACAACTTTAAAGGGTCAATCAGCAGTTGAAACAATAACAAAGTGTTCTCCCTGCCACATTTTGGTAAAAAGCTGAGGGATGGGGCTGGAGAAATGTAACCACTCTCAAATTCATAGACAGAGCTATGGATGCAAGGACTGACCATCCATGACAACATCAACATTATAGTAATACACATGTTTTGAAGGCTATACAGTGTTTGTTTACATTTACTTGGTTTACAAATTTTGGAGTTAAACAAGTTTATATTTTGGGTTCTGATGGGATAGCTCATGAGGCATTTCTAAGTTATATTTTTCAAGAATCAATGGGTATATATAATTAATTTCTATGTCCAAAAATGGATGTAACAACTGCAGATTGCCCCTTTAACATGTTGACCTGTCCACACCAATGAGACACACAAATAGCTTTTTGGTCTTAATTTAAGGTTGGGGTTACACATAAGGTTAGCATTGTAGTTAAGGTTAGGGTTAGGTTTAAAATTCAGTTTTAAAGAAGATCAATTGCAGAAATAGGCAGGGTTTATGACTTTGTGGCTATGTTAACTAGTGACGAACCCCCCCCCCCCCCC
>QNTS01011409.1:0-24237 GCA_003317085.1 Hucho hucho
CGATATCCAGGTGAATGGCATAGGTCTACTAGATACAAAATTCAACAATCGTTTATTAAGGGATATTTTCTACAGGAAGTCTATTCCCTCTGCAATATTTTATTGGGCCTCATCTTTTGATGTAAACTGGCGCCGTGCTTGGCTCACTCCACACACATTTATGGTGACCAATAAAGTAAAGGAGATCTCCTTTAAGATTATCCATAGAGTCTATCCGTGTAATAACTTGATATCTAAATATATACCTGATGTTACCAGTGAATGCAGTTTTTGTGAACTAGAAACTGAATCTATTGAACACTTATTCTGTCATTGTTTATATAGTGAAGTGTTCTGGACTGACGTAAAACTATATCTTGGCCTCAAAATGCATACAACCATTGAACTTTCTAAGTCTGACATATTATTTTACTACACTGATTCCACAATTGAGCGTGAGTATGTCATAAATCTCTTTTATTAGGAAAATATTTCATACACAAATCAAAATTTATGAAGAAAAAGCCCCTTTTCTTAATTTTTTTATCTGATTTGGAAAAATATTTAGTCATTAAAACGTATACAAAACAAAATGTCAAAAAAATGTATTCGCTACATGTCTGTATTTGAATTGATATAATGTGGATTTGTGTTTATTTTTTTAACTTTTTATTTTTATCTCATTTCTTTGTGGAATCCCTCTGGCTGTTATGTTTATGTTGTGTATGTTACTGTTCAATAAAAAAAAAATAATAATAAAAAAAACAATAATAATAAAAAAAAATAGGTAATTTGTTATGCTAACAAGCTAGCAAGAGGTTGCATAGCAACAGCATCAACTTCCGGTAGACAGGCGAAGCGCTAGTACGCTCAACTGAAAGTCTTTCATTTGCGTTTGACAGATAAACAAACAAACAAACAAACAAACTTGACCAGAGCATTGCAACCAACATCCAATTGGCAGAACTGGTTCATGACACGAAATGGGTCATTACAAAATTCAGCATTTTGACATGTCCCTCCGTGCACCCTCTGTGACTTCTGTGAATATTATAACACTAGCCCCAAGAAAATACTCCTTTCACCATCATTGTAAAGCCTTTAGTTATTTTGTTGCTTTGGAAAAGTTATTTCTGAAGATTTTTATTTCTTTCATGTGATTAGTAATTCATTTACGTATGCCCCTCATTTTATGGTCAACCCTGTATGTGAACTGAACTCTTGTTTTAATATGGTGAAACAATATTACTTGGGACTTGCGAAGTAAAAGTCCCGACTTTTCATCTTTGTAGTACTTCATATTAGGTGGGACTAATAAAAAGAGTCCCCATTTTAAATCTTTGACATACTTCAGAATACTGGGGGTGGGGGGTGCTGAAGAGTATTTCTGTCTGTAATAAAAAATTAAATCCCGCCCCCAATAGTCTGAAGTATGCCGACGATTTTAAATGGGGACTCTTGCATCGGAAGCCCTATTAATAAAAAAGTCTGAAGTATGTCAAAGATTTAAACTTAGAACTTCTCAAGTCCCACATAATTAAAAGTCAGAAGTATGACAAAGTTTTAAAGTTGGAACTTTTGCTTCGCAAATCCCACGTGAAATAGTTTCACCATATTAAAACGAGTTCAGTTACCAAACTTTTGTGTTTGACCAGATACAATGCTATTTTACAGTAAACAATATGACAACAGACTTTCAGCACACTTATAGGGAAGGGCATTCAACAAGCACAGCACTTACACAAATGACTGATGATTGGCTGAGAGAAATTGTTGATTAAAATATTGTGGGAGTTGTCTTGTTAGACTTCAGTACGGCTTTTGACATTATTGATCATAGTCCGCTGATGGAAAAACGTACAGTTGAAGTCGGATGGTTACATACACTTAGGTTGAAGTCATTAAAACTCGTTTTTCAACCACTCCACAAATTTCTTGTTAACAAACTATAGTTTTGGCAAGTCGGTTAGGACATCTACTTTGTGCATGACAAAAGTAATTTTTCCAACAATTATTTACAGAGACTATTTCACTTATAATTCACTGTATCACAATTCCAGTGGGTCAGAAGTTTACAGAAGTTTACATACACTAAGTTGACTGTGCCTTTAAACAGCTTGGAAAATTCCAGAAAATAATGTCATGGCTTTAGAAGCTTCTGATAGGCTAATTGACATCATTTGAGTCAATTGCAGGTGTACCTGTGGATGTATTTCAAGGCCTACCTTCAAACTCAGTGCCTCTTTGCTTGACATCATGGGAAAATCAAAAGAAATCAGCTAAGACCCCCGGAAAAAAATTGTAGACGTCCACAAGTCTGGTTCATCCTTGAGAACAATTTCCAAATGCTTGAAAGTACCACGTTCATCTGTACAAACAATCGTATGCAAGTATAAACACCATGGGACCATGCAGCCATTATACTGCTCAGGAAGGACACGCATTCTGTCTCCGAGAGATGAACGTACTTTGGTGCAAAAATCAATCGTGTCCCAGAACAACAGCAAAGGACCTTGTGAAGATGCTGGAGGAAACCGGTACAAAAGTATCTATGTCCACAGTAAAACGAGTCCTTTATCGACATAACCTGAAAGGCCGCTCAGCAAGGAAGAAGCCACTGCTCCAAAACCGCCATAAAAAAGCCAGACTACGGTTTACAACTGCACATGGGGACAAAGATCGTACTTTTTGGAGAAATGTCCTCTGGTCTGATGAAACAAAACTAGAACTGTTTGGCCATAATGACCAGCATTATGTTTGTAGGAAAAAAGGGGAGGCTTGCAAGCCCGAAGAACACCATCCCAACCGTGAAGCATGGGGGTGGCAGCATCATGTTGTGGGGGTGCTTTGCTGCAGCAGGGACTGGTGCTTCACGGTTGGGATGGTGTTCTTCGACTTGCAAGCCTCCCCCTTTTTCCTCCAAACATAATGATGGTCATTATGGCCAAACAGTTCTATACTAAGTAACATAACGTAAATCCATGACCCCAAGCATGCTTCCAAAGTTGTGTCAATATGGCTTTAGGATAACAAAGTCAAAGTATTGGAGTGGCCATCACAAAGCCCTGATCTCAATCCTATAGAAATTATGTTGGCAGAACTGAAAAAGCGTGTGCAAGCGAGGAGGCCTACAAACCTGACTCAGTTACACCAGCTCTGTCAGGAGGAATGGGCCAAAATTCACACAACTTATTGTGGGAAGCTTGTGGAAGGCTACCCGAAACGTTTGTACCAAGTTAAACAATTTAAAGGCAATGCTACCAAATACTAATTGAGTGTATTTAAAATTCTGACCCACTGGGAATGTGATGAAAGAAATAACATCTGAAATAAATCATTCTCTCTACTATTATTCTGACATTTCACATTCTTAAAATAATGTGGTGATCCTAACTGACCCAAGACAAGGAATTTTTACTAGGATTAAATGTCAGGAATTGGAATTGTGAAAAACTGAGTTTAAATGTATTTGGCTAAGGTGTATGTAAACTTCCGACTTCAACTGTACGTCTACATCTGGATGCGCAAGTTAGTATATTATTCATAATTTAGTTCTATTCATTCTTCACCGCTATTCTGTTCTGCGGAAAATGAATGTTAATCATTATCATAGGTATGTCATTTTAGGCGAAAATTGGAAAAAAATTGGCTATCCCTAATCTCAAGCTAAAGCAAAACATGAATCATTGTAATCACAGGTAGAATTGTAATGTACAGATATTATAAAATTCCTTTCAGCACTCTGTTCACAACGTTGACATCAGCAAACTGCTCACCCACATGACACCATACGTGTGGTCTGCAGTTGTGAGATCGGTTGGACATACTGCCAATTTGTTTTATAGGACATTGGAGGTGGCTTAGGGTAGAGAAATTAACATTAAATTATCTGGCAACAGATCTGGTGGACATTCCTGCAGTAAGCATGCCAAGTCCATGCTCCCTCAAAACTTGGGTCATTGTGTTGTGTGACAAAGTTGCACATTTTAGAATGGACTTTATTGTCCCCAGAACAAGGTGCACCTGTGTAATGATCATGCTGTTTAATCAGCTTCTTGATATGCCACACCTATCAGGTGGATGTATAATCTTGCTCACTAACAAGGATGTAAACAAATGTATGCACAAAGTTGGAGAGAAATAAGCTTTTTGTGTGTATTGAACATTTCTGTGATCTTTTATTTCAGCTGATGAAACATTGGACCAACACTTTACATGTTGCGTTTATATTTATGTTCATTATGTTTCATTTCATAGCACAAACGTACTGCATTTTAGCATGTTTCTCACACTGACTGTAGCCATGGAGGGAGCAACTACTGACCACAAACAGTAAACTGCTGACCACAATTACTGAACACAACCACACAACTACCGAACCACATAACTACTGACCACAACCAGTAAACTACTGACCACAACTACTGACATTTGAAACTGGAGCAGCAGCACGACCAGGTGGACTGGGGACAGCAAGGAGTCATCAGGCCAGGTAGTCCTGAGGCATGGTCCTAGAGCTCAGGTTCTCAGAGAGAAGAGAGAACACAATGTGTTAAAGAGCCCCCTGCAGTAGAGATTGCATCATCTGTGGATCTATTTGAGCGGTGTGCAAATTGGAGTGGGTCTAGGGTTTCTGGGTAAATGGTGTTAATGTGAGCCATTACAAGCCTTTCAAGGCACTTCATGGCTACGGACGTGAGTGCTACGGGTCTGTAGTCATTTAGACAGGTTACCTTAGTGTTCTTGGTCACAGGGACTATGGTGGTCTGCTTGAAGCATGTTGGTATTAGACTCAATCAGGGACATGTTGAAAATGTCTGTGAAGACACCTGCCAGTTGGTCAGCACATGCCCGGAGCACAAGTCCTGGTAATCCGTCTGGCCCAGCGGCCTTGTGAATGTTGACATGTGTAGAGGTCTTACTCACGTCGGCTGATCACACAGTCTTCCGGAACAGCTGATGCACTCATGCATGCCTCAGTGTTGCTTGCCTCGAAGCGAGCATAGAAGTGATTTAGCTTGTCTGGTAGGCTCGTGTCACTGGGCAGCTCACGGCTGTGCTTCCCTTTGTAGTCTGTAATAGTTTGCAGGCCCTGTGTTACGTTCGCCAGTTTCTGTGATGTTTTGTGTTTGAATGTGTGTATTTCAGGAAATGGCTTCCTGGATTCTAAGCAGCTGATTACCAACCCCTTCTCCATCATGATAAAAGCCAGTGTTCCTATGGCAGGAGAGGAGAGAGCTTATTTGATGTCCTGTGTTGGTTGTTGCTCAGAGACAGTTTTATTGAAAGTATTTTGTAGCCGCTACTTCTGAGGTATGTGTATGCCAAAAGGACTCAGTGTTTTTGAATATTGAAATTGTTCACTTTACTTTAGTAATTATTTTGTTTTTGTTCCCAGGGGGGGAAGGCAGCTTGGGAGTTCTTAGGGAAGAGGCCTGCGGGCATACATAACCTGCAGTATTTACTGTCTATGCACACTAGGTAAGACCTGGGCGGACCACCCCCTGTATTTTGGTTACGCGCCAGGTGGTGCTAAGATTAGGTAAGTGGTGGGTAGGTAGGAGAGGTGGCTCTTTTTAACTTTTTACTTTCTTTGCTTTGGATCCGTCCAGACCCTTTTCCCCCACATTACCGTATTGGTTACATTCTCTGCCTCTGTCATCCTTACCCGCACCTCCAATCACATACCTCTTTCACTCCACGGGGAGTTGAGTGTAGCAGGGTGTTGCGTTCCCCCCTCCAAGAGGTGTACGTAACATAACAGGGGCTCATCTGGGACACGTTACAGCAGTGTGAATGCTTGTGCAATTCGGAGATGCTGAAAAAGTTAGTCTCAAATGGAACATTTGGATAACGATCAAACTAATTTTCTTATGCTATTGATAAATAGCTTACTCAATGTGTTTCAGGACGTTCCAAGTTGCATGTCCATCTTGGGAAATGATGTGGATGTGGGGAACGCTGCTCCTATATGTCAGCATCCGTACCGGGTAAACGCGAAGAAAAGGGAGGTAATAAAGTGAGGTAACTTATTTATTACAGAATGACATGGCAAAACCCAGTAACAGCTCCTGGAGTTCCCTGTGTATTCTCGTTCCTAAACCTGACGGTACGTCCAGCTTATGTACGGACCATCGTCGCGTAAATGCCGTTACAAAGTCTGAAACTTTTCCTCTTCCTTGCTTAGATGACTGCATTGATGGAATTGGCTCTGCTGCTTATGTTAGTAAGTTAGATTTGCTAAAAGGTTATTGCCAGGTGCCTCTGACCTCTCGAGCTTCTGACATCTCAGCTTTCGTTACGTCTGATAACTTCGTACAATACACTCATGCCCTTTGGAATGTGTAATGCACCTGCTACTTTTCTGCGCCTAGTTAACATTGTGTTCGCGGATGTGCCAAATTGTACTGCTTACCTTGACGATGTGGTGATTCATTCGTCTACTTGGTCTGATCATCTCGCCAGCTTAGTGTTTCGGCGGTTGGAGAATGCTTCTTTAACCCTCAATTTGGCCAAGTGTGAGTTTGGGAAGGCTACTGTGACTTACTTAGGGAAGCAGGTGGGACGAGGTCAAGTGCGCCCAGCAATTGGCAAAGTGGAAGCAATTGTTGCTTTTCCTGCTCCCACGACTCACCGCCAGTTGCGCAGATTCCTGGGGATGGTAGGGTACTATCGTATGTTCTGTAAAACATTTTCGACGGTAGTAGCTCCCCTTACATCTCTGCTTAGTCCCAAAGTACCATTTAAGTGGTCCAAGGACTGTAACTATGCTTTTGTGTCTGCCAAAGCGCCAGTAGTGCCCCAGTGCTTGCCCCCAGTCAAGTCAAGGTACTCCACCATTGAACAAGAGACGCTGGCTTTATTACTAGCCTTACAGTTTTTTTAGATATATGTGGGCTCCAGTGCCTTGCCTGTACTGGTCTTCACGGACCATAGTCCTTTAGTGTTTCTTAGGCAAATGTACAATCAGAACCGCTGCCTTATGCGGTGGGCCCTGATTGTACAGGGATACATAATACAGATTCACTATGTGAAGGGTTCGGCGAACGTGGTTGCCGATGCTCTATCACGGGTTTAGTAACTGGGGGATGTGTGTTGGTTTTTATTGTTGCAAACTGAGTTTGCAGGTTTTGGGGAGGGCGCCCAGTAAAAATGCTTGAGGTCACGGGTTCAAATCCCGTATGAGCCCCCATTATGTTGCGTACACCTCTTGGAGGAGGGAACATAACACCCTGCCACATCCAATGGGCGTCGGGGCCGGTGTAGTACAATTCATTCTTAGTCCTGTATTGGCGCTTTGCCTGTTTGATGGTTCGTCGGAGGGCATAGCAGGATTTCTTATAAGCTTCCGGGTTAGAGTCCCGCACCTTGAAAGCAGCAGCTCTACCCTTTAGCTCAGTGCGAATGTTGCCTGTAATCCATGGCTTCTGGTTGGGGTATGTACGTACAGTCCCTGTGGGAACGACATCCTCGATGCACTTATTGATAAAGCCAGTGACTGATGTGGGGTACTCCTCAATGCCATCGGAATAATCCCGGAACATATTCCAGTCTGTGCTAGCAAGACCTTCATCTGACCACTTTTTTATAGACCGAGTCACTGGTGCTTCCTGCTTGAATTTTTGTTTGTAAGCAGGAATCAGGAGGATAGAGTTATGGTCAGATTTGCCAAATGGAGGGAGAGCTTTGTACGCGTCTCTGTGTGTGGAGTAAATGTGATCTAGAATATGCATGCAACCTCAATCATCTTACAGAGACTGGACTCTGTTTATCATGCATCCTTGTGCTTTATTACAAATGCCAAGTCACTCACCCACCATTCACCTTGTACCAAATGGTAGGTTGGACCTCACTTTATATGCACAGAAGCTACATTTGTACGGCCCAGTATGTCAACAGGGCCAAGCTTCAAGCCACCCAGGACCTCTATACCAGTGGTGTCAGTGGAAGGCACTAAAAATAGTCAGACTCCAGCCACCGTAGTCAGACTGTTCTCTCTGCTACCGCACGGCAAGCGGTACCGGAGCGCCAAGTCTAGGTCCAAGAGGCTTCTACCCCCAAGCCATAAGACTCCTGAACAGCTAATCAAATGGCTACCCAGACCATTTGCATTACCCCCCCCCCCCTTTCCACGCTGCTGCCACTCTTATTTATGCATAGTCACTTTAATAACTCTACCTACATGTACATATTACCTCGACACCGGTGCCCCCGCACATTGACTCTGTACAGGTACCCCCTGTCTATAGCCCTGTTATACTGCTGTTCTTGAATAATTTGTCATTCTTATCTTTTACTTTTTTTTTTTTTTGTATTTTCTTAACTGCATTGTTGGTTAAGGGCTTGTAAGTAAGCATTTCACTGTAAGGTCTACACTTGTTGTATTCGGTGCATGTGACAAATACAAGTTGATTTGATATGTGTTCATCTACAAAGCCCTTTTGGGTAAACTCCCTCTTTACCTCTGTAGTCTGGTCTCCTTTACCACCAGCAGTTACATACCCAGTCTGCTAGGTGGTTGCTACTTGAAGTCCCCAGGACATTCACAGTACTAGGCAAGACTGCCTTCTCTTCTTGTGCACCAGAAGCATGGAATAGTCTACAATCCATGCTTCATCTAGACATGTTAGTGCCACTGAATGAATTTAAAATATTGATGGGAGACTGTTACGGAGTGTAAATGCTTTTTATTTTTAGGCTGGATCATGTTGTATGTTTTAATTCTGTAATGTATTGGTTGTTGCTGCCTTCTTGGCCAGGCCTCCCTTGAAAAAGAGACTGGGTCTCAATGGGCTTTTCTTGGTTAAATTAAGGTAAAACAAAAAGTGTATGTGTATATAAACAATCAGCATTCTGGATTAGACCCACCCGTTTAATAATTCAACAGAACATCTTGTTATATTATTACATTGATTGAAAGGTACTGATCTAATTAGTGATTTTGTTAATAAAAAATATATATATTTCTCTAGAAAATCCTGTCCCAACTTTAAATGTCATTACTGAAACGCGTGGACTCAGGGTGTGGACAGCAAGCGCTTAATAGAAATGGGCATATAAACAATGACTTTGTACTATGTTAATATAAAAATGTTTGTTATTGTCTTGGAATGAATATTTCATGATGTAAACAGGTGTCCTAAATTTGGTGACTTAACTGTTTTTCAAAATAGTGATTGGGGAAAGCAATTTGCACCCATATAGCAGTCACTATCTGGGAACTGTGATAAATGGTATACTGTACATGATGCAAATGGAAACAGCCCTAGAGATAAAGTATTTAGGATTTCTAAACAGATATTATTGTAGGAATGACCTTTTCCCCCGTCACTGACAGTATAGACTCCAGAGGAGTATAATATAGTCAATAACATCACAGTCGGGGCCTCAAGTGGCGCAGTGATCTAAGGCACTGCATCAGAGCCGGGTTCAATCCCGGGTTGTGACACAGCAGGCCGTGTCTGGGAGACACATGAGGCATCGTCCGGGTTTTGGGGAAGGTTTTGTCAGCTGGGATTTCCTTGTCCCACCGCACTCCAGCTGTGGTGGGCCGGGCGCCTGCACGCTGACTTCAGTCGGCAGTTGTACGATGTTTCTTCCGACACATTGATACGGCTGCCTTCCGGGTAAAGCGTGCAGTGTGTCACAAGAAGTAGTGCGGCTTGGCAGGGTCATGTTTCAGAGGACGCATTGGCTCTCGACCTTCGCCTCTCCTGAGTCCGTACGGCAGTTGCAGCGATGGGACAAGGCTGTAATTGCACTTGGATATCACGAAAAAGGGGTCAAAGTACAAAATATTATAATTATATATACAGTTGAAGTCGGACGTTTTCATACACCTTAGCCAAATACATTTAAACTCAGTTTTTCACAATTCCTGACATTTAATCCTAGTAAAGATTCCCTGTCTTAGGTCAGTTAGGATCACCACTTTATTTTAAGAATGTGAAATGTCAGAATAATAGTAGAGAGAGTGATTTATTTCAGCTTTTATTTCTTTCATCACATTCCCAGTGGGTCAGAAGTTTAAATACACTCAATTAGTATTTGGTAGCATTGCCTTTATATTGTTTAACTTGGGTCAAACATTTTGGGTAGCCTTCCACAAGCTTCCCACAATAAGTTATGTGAATTTTGGCCCATTCCTCCTGACAGAGCTGGTGTAACTGAGTCAGGTTTGTAGGCCTCCTTGCTCGCACATGCTTTTTCAGTTCTGCCCACACCCATTTTCTATGGGATTGAGGTCAGGGCTTTGTGATGGCCACTCCAATACCTTGACTTTGTTGTTCTTAAGCCATTTTGCCACAACTTTGGAAGTATGCTTGGGGTCATTGTCCATTTGGAAGACCTATCTGTGACCAAGCTTTTACTTCCTGACTGATGTCTTCAGATGTTGCTTCAATATCCACATAATTTTTCTTCCTCATGAAGCCATCTATTTTGTGAAGTGCACCAGTCCCTCCTGCAGCAAAGCACCAGACAACATGATGATGCTGCCACCCCCGTGCTTCACGGTTGGGATGGTGTTCTTCGGCTTGCAAGCCTCCCCCTTTTTCCTCCAAACATAACGATGGACATTATGGCCAAATAGTTCAATTTTTGTTTCATCAGACCAGAGGACATTTCTCCAAAAAGTACAATCTTTGTCCCCATGTGCAGTTGCAAACTGTAGTCTGGCTTTTTTATGGCAGTTTTGGATCAGTGGCTTCTTCCTTGCTGAGCGGCCTTTCAGGTTGTGTCGATATAGGCCTCGTTTTACTGTGGATATAGATACTTTTGTACCCGTTTCCTCCAGCATCTTCACAAGCTCCTTTGCTGTTGTTCTGGGATTGATTTGCACTTTTCGCACCAAAGTACGTTCATCTCTAGGAGACAGAACACGTCTCCTTCCTCAGCGGTGTGACGGCTGCATGGTCCCATGGTGTTTATACTTGCATACTATTGTTTGTACAGATGAACGTGGTACCTTCAGGTGTTTGGAAATTGCTCCCAAGGATGAACCAGACTTGTGGAGGTCTGGCTGATTTCTTTAGCTCTTCCCATGATGTCAAGCTAAGAGGCACTGAGTTTGAAGGTAGGCCTTGAAATACATCCACAGGTACACCTCCAATTGACTCAAATGATGTCAATTATCCTATCAGAAGCTTCTATAGCCATGACATAATTTTCTGGAATTTTCCAAGCTGTTTAAAGGCACAGTCAACTTAGTGTATGTAAACTTCTGACCCACTGGAATTGTGATACAGTGAAATAATCTGTCTGTAAAGAATTGTTGGAAAAGTTACTTGTGCCATGCACAAAGTAGATGTCCTAACCGACTTGCCAAAACTATAGTTTGTTAACAAGAAATTTGTGGAGTGGTTGAAAAACGAGTTTTAATGACCTCAGTGTATGTAAACGTCCGACTTCAACTGTTTTGTGTTTTTATATATATATATAACACAACTCTCCTCTCTAGGTCCTGTAAACATGGGTGTGTTCTGGGTGTAACATAGTGTTCCTCGGGTCCCGGTAGGCCGGGTGTGACATACTGACTCAAATCTCTAGCCACTTTAAATAATTGAAAATTGTATGTAACAAATATATCACTAGCCACTTTAAACGATGCTACTTTATATAATGTTTACATATCCTACATTACTCATCTCATATGTATATACTGTACTCTATAACATCTACTGCATCTTGCCTATGTCGTTTGGCCATTGCTCATCCATGTATTTATATGTACTTACTCGTATTCATTCCTTTACATTTGTGTGTATAAGGTAGTTGTTGTGAACTTGGTAGATTACTTGTTAAATAGTACTGCATGGTCGGAACTAGAAGCACAAGCATTTCGCTACACTCGCATTAACATCTGCTAACCATGCGTATGTGACAAATAAAATCTGATTTGATTTGACATGGTGTTCCTCAGGTCCTGGTAGGCTGGGTGTGCTCTGGGTGTATGTAGATCATGATAATAATTAAAAGAACTTTCCATTTCATCAACTCATTAAAGCACTTTCCTGTCTTTGCCACAATATCAGAGTTCTGACTGGCATGAAAATGTTTCTCTTCCAACACATCAACAGAACATAAACATTGTCGTACAGTTCTGATTTACATTTGGTTGAGTTGTCAACTGACGTGAATTCAACATGAAATCCCCCCCCCCCAAAATGTCACAATTTCATTGGATTTATGTTTAAAGTTGGTTGAAAAAATACTAAATTCCCTTTTACATTGACTTTTTTCAAATCCAATCAGTTTTCCACATTGGTTAAACGTCATCACATTGAATGTTTTGGTTGAAATTATGTGGAAACGTTGATTCAACTTGTTTTTGCCCAGTGGGATGCTGATGCTGCATAGCCAATAGACACACAGTAATGATCTGGTAAAACTCTTCTCTGGTCTAACATGTCTGCTAAATGACTGAAATGTAAATCTCATATTGCACTCAATCTACTTCACCCTAGACTTCATACACAACTACATACACAATGTCTGAGTACTGCTTGTTTCATTATTTCTCGATGTCTGAATATTCATCATTTATTAATGGTCTTAAGATAATGAACGGAAAAAATATGTTCTTTCAACAGCCTCAACAGACCTCTGTAATGAACTGCTACCACCAAATTATTTCCCTATGCAAATCAAGGGTCAACAGAAATTATAAGTGGCTGGTTTAATTGTTTCAACTGAAAACTAACTTAACATTTTGTTGTTGTTTCCCTCAGGTCTGACCATGGGAAGCAAAATCCTCATCTGCTCTCTCCTGCTGTTCTGTGCCTTGACTACCATCCATTCATACCCTAATGAAACTCTTTACACAACCAATGAACTGGAGAACACAGAGTTTGGCCGCACCTTCCCTCGACATGGTCGCATGCTTCTTCACTGGTTTGCCAACAACATTGACATGGACAGCAACATCATGACACTCCATTTTGAACCAAGCAGGGAAGACTATGGCTTTCATCGTTATTGTAACAAGGAAGGTCTGTTACCTTCTCTGGTCAATAGTACTGATCGTTACTACACGGTAGGACATTTAAATAAAGAAACTGTCAATAATAACAGAAACAATAACAATCACAGCAATGCCAAAGCACTTCCTGCCTACGTCACTGAAAGCTTCGACAACTGCCATGACTCTGAGGACAATAACAGGGACAGGATCATACTCAGAGTCAGTATGGTGTCCAATCAGAACAGACTGGGCCAGGTTTACATCACTCAGCTCTATCCACACAACTCAGGGCGAGGAAGTGCGTATGACCCACAGAACACTTACAGCATCAACCCTAACCTCCTGAGACAGATGCGAAATTTCACCACATTCCCAAGAAGGATACCGTGTGCAATCCAAAAGGTTTCAGGCAGATATCAGATTTCAATTTGTCGTAATCCATGTCACCCTTATAATCGTCTTCCTCGTGCAGTGAATGATAAAAAAAAGTGTTCTTATGAAAGTATGAAGCTGGAGGTGAAGGCTTCAGAGCAAGGTACAGCTATGATCAGCTGGAGTAACATCCCTAAACCGTTCTTGGACAGTGGTGTGTATGTGTTGCTATTTAAGGACAATGACAGTAAGATTGTGCTACTCCACACCGAGGTACATGATCCCTCTGGAACCATCAGCACTACTGAACCTCTGAACCCCAGCCTGCAGGTCAGGCTACACAAGAGAGAAACCGACAGGAATGGAAGGCACCCCGGGGAGGAGATCTGGAGAGGTCATGAGTTTGATGATGCCAACAATGAGAAGCCTGTTTATATGAAAGATTATGACGCCAGTCTAGTGCTCTTTGTTGAAAACGGCAAGGCCTGCGCTCGCCTGTACATCAAGAAGACCTTCACTAACTGGATGGATGAGTTTCACAGCTCCTGGGTTGGTTTCTACTTAGATGGAAATACAGGTACCTCTGAATATGTTAGGTGGCAGTGGGCCATACATTTAGAAATAGGCCACTCTGACATAGCAGACTATGATGTGTATGTCTACCGGACTGATATGGCCATGTCTCCTGGAATCAATGTTAGATTCATACTCTGGAGAAGATATGGAGAAAAGGCCCGCACCGCATCCTGGGAAATACAGAACCCTGCCAAAGAAAAAGTTGAAATGAAAGGTTATGACGCCAGTCTGCAGATCTACACTGAAGAAGGCTATGCCTGCACTCGCCTGTATATCAAGAAGTCCTTCACTGACTGGAAGGATACATTTGAATGTTCCTGGGTTGGTTTCTACTCAGATGAACATAAAGGTACCTCTGAGTATTATAATTGGCAGTGGGTAAAGAGCTTCTCCAAGGAAAACAAGTCTGACATCTGGGACTATGATACTTATTTGTACCGGTCTAATATGGCCATGTCTCCTGGTGTCCAGGCTAGATTCATGCTGCTGAATTCAGGGGATGAAAAGGCCCGTACTCTACCCTGGGAAATACAGAGACTTGCCAATAGTAACTATACTGTTGATATAAAAGGTTATGATGCTCGCCTGCAGCTCTACGTTAAAAATGGCAAGGCCTGTGCTCGCCTGTATATCAGGGAGTCTTTCACTAACTGGAAGAAGGAATTTGACAAATCCTGGGTTGGCTTATATGCAGATGAAAATACCTTTGAGTATGATTTCCATAAGTGGGTTGTGTATTTTTCCAAGGAAAGCAACACTGGCATACAAAATTATGATTCTTATGTGTTTGAGTCTAGTATGACCATGCATCCTGGTGTCCAGGCTAGATTCATGCTGCATAAGTCTGGGGATGAAAAAGCCCGTACTCTACCCTGGAAGGATTAGAGGAGTCATTAAGTGAGAGAGATGAGCTGTAGCCAGAGAACCAACAGAGCTCCATCCCAACTGGCTCATTCCATCTTACCTGTAAACATTTGAAATCTACCATTTCAATGTATTTTACTTTCAAGCATTATAATGATCAGAACTGTCTTTTTTAAGAAATAACTTATCTAGACACAGAATGTGTAAATGTGTCACACATGAAAGCTTGCCACGCAAACAATAAGTATTTTGCAGTAGTTGCAGTATCATATTTTAACTTCTTTTAATTTCATAGATTTATTTCATTTTTGATTTTTTTCCTATCTCAGCACTACATGTGTTTTACTCTTAAAGTCATTATAATCATACCACAATAACAGTTCATCTGCTGTTCATTTGTATTCGGAGCATATTTTAATTAAATCTTAATATCACTTCAATGTCATTTTTGGTTATGTTATTAATGCATTCATTATTCATTATTCATTAGATACTTGTATACATTTCACTCAATTATATTAATTTATCATTTTTTTTAATTGACAGTAATTTCATCACCATAGTTGAGACAGTAGATGTATTGTGTAGGGACAGTAGATATGTTGTAGAGACAGAAGATAACAGTACCTGTACATTCATGTTTCTGTGATTCCTCGTATCCTATCTCGCGTCCAAAAACCCAATGGGTTTTGAGGAAGAGAGGATGCGAGGAATAGAGGACAGACTAATTGAGATGGATCCAGAAACATGAAGACACTTTGGCCCGCTACTTCTCCAGGACTGTAGATGTCTGACACTGTGGAACCACTAAACCGGTGTTTCTCTACTCCAGTCTTCCAGCACCTCTAACAGTCCACATCACTGGTGTTGTGGCCCTGCACAAACAGACTAGGGCTTGGTGATTAACAACAAACATACTAGTCAAGGCCTTGTTGATTAACAACTAGCATACTAGTCAGTAAGGCTAAAGCCTGTACACCTTCCTGGAAGAGTTAGAGGTTGAAACAACTTGATTTCATTTAAGTAACTTAGATCAGGGATTATTGAAAGTTGGGACAATCCTTAGTATATTATTGATATATTAAATAAAATATTTTTGTTTACTTTCTAGCATTAAAAATTATATACTGAACAAAATATAAATTCCACATGCAACAATTTCAAAGATTTTACTGAGTTACAGTTCATATGAGGAAATTAGGCCCTAATCTATGGATTTCACATGACTGGGAATACAGATGTGCATCTGTTGGTCACAGATACCTTTAAAAAAAAGTAGGGGCGTGGATCAGAAAAACAGTTTGTATCTGGTGTGACTACCATTTGTCTCATACAGTGCGACACAACTCCTTTGCATAGAGTTGATCAGGCTGTTGATGCGATTGTGTTCGTTGTCCGTAGCTTATGCCTGCCCATACCATAACCCCACCGCCACCATGGGGCACTCTGTTCACAATGTTGACATCAGCAAACCGCTCACCCACATGACGTGGTCTGAGGTTGTGAGACCGGTTGGACGTACTGCCAAATTCTCAAAAAAGACAGAGGCATATGGTAGAGAAATTAACATTCAATTCTTTGTCAATAGCTTGGGTGGACATTCCTGCATGCCAATTGCACACTGTTTAACCAGCTTCTTTCTTTAATCAGCTTCCTTCTTGCAAAAGAAAAATGCTCACTAACAGGGATGTAAACAAATTTGTGAACAAACTTTTAGAGAAATCAGCTTTTTGTGCTTATTATTTCTGGGATCTTTTATTTCAGCTCATGAAACATGGGACTAAGACTTTACATGTTGTGTTTATACTTTTGTTCAGTGTAAATAGATCTCTAAATCCACAAAACATGTCACTCACTACAACTCTATTCATAAATACTGGGACAAGACAATTTGCTTACCCTGAGTACTTCAAGAAATTCAGAAACAAAGTTTGCAGTATAAAGGATTTGCATGATATTTCTATTAATAAGCAGCTCAATATAAACAAAAAAACATGTATGATGTGTAACTATTTTTCATTGTAAAGTGTTTTGCATTGTTGCAAAAACCCAGAACAAGTGTCAGTGTGGACCTGAGCTGATTGACACTGGTACCCCTAAATCAGTGTTTCTCTACTCCACTACCTCTAACAGTACACACCACAGGTGTTGTGGCCACGCACAAACATACAGTGGGGAAAAAAAGTATTTAGTCAGCCACCAATTGTGCAAGTTCTCTCACTTAAAAAGATGAGAGAGGCCTGTAATTTTCATCATAGGTACACTTCAACTATGACAGACAAAATGAAGAAAAAAAATCCAGAAAATCACATTGTAGGATTTTTAATGAATTTATTTGCAAATTATGGTGGAAAATAAGTATTTGGTCACATACAAACAAGCAAGATTTCTGGCTCTCACAGACCTGTAACTTCTTCTTTAAGAGGCTCCTCTGTCCTCCACTCGTTACCTGTATTAATGGCACCTGTTTGAACTTGTTATCAGTATAAAAGACACCTGTCCACAACCTCAAACAGTCACACTCCAAACTCCACTATGGCCAAGACCAAAGAGCTGTCAAAGGACACCAGAAACAAAATTGTAGACCTGCACCAGGTTGGGAAGACTGAATCTGCAATAGGTAAGCAGCTTGGTTTGAAGAAATCAACTGTGGGAGCAATTATTAGGAAATGGAAGACATACAAGACNGGGTCTTTCAGCATGATAATAATCCCAAACACACCGCCCGGGCAACGAAGGAGTGGCTTCGTAAGAAGCATTTCAAGGTCCTGGAGTGGCCTAGCCAGTCTCCAGATCTCAACCCCATAGAAAATCTTTAGAGGGAGTTGAAAGTCCGTGTTGCCCAGCGACAGCCCCAAAACATCACTGCTCTAGAGGAGATCTGCATGGAGGAAAGGGCCAAAATACCAGCAACAGTGTGTGAAAACCTTGTGAAGACTTACAGAAAACGTTTGACCTCTGTCATTGCCAACAAAGGGTATATAACAAAGTATTGAAATAAACTTTTGTTATTGACCAAATACTTATTTTCCACCATATTTTGCAAATAAATTCATTAAAAATCCTACAATGTGATTTTCTGGATTTTTTTCCCTCATTTTGTCTGTCATAGTTGAAGTGTACCTATGATGAAAATTACAGGCCTCTCTCATCTTTTTAAGTGAGAGAACTTGCACAGTTGGTGGCTGACTAAATACTTTTTTTCCCCACTGTACTAGTCAAGGACTTGGTGATTAAAAACAAACATTATTGTCAAGGCCTTGGTGATTAACACACATACTAGTCAAGACATTGGTGATAAACAACAAACATACTAGTCAAGACATTGGTGATAAACAAACATACTAGTCAAGGGCTTGATGATTAAGGACAAACATTCTTGTCAAGGCCTTGATGATTAACAAACATACTAGTCAAGACATTGGTGATAAACAACAAACATACTAGTCAAGGGCTTGGTGATGAACATTGGGGGGCCACACTTGCGAACATTAAACAGTTGCTCTGGATCAAAATGTACATCAGCAAATTAAAATTGTTGATTTACTTGCAGGTGATATAAAACTACATTGTAGCTGGTCCCGCATCAGCCTTTCAAAGATAGTAGACTTTATATCCAACCTGATGACCTTTCTTAAAATAGGTCAACCCTGGCCACCAGAGGGATATTTTAAACATACAAATTCAAGGATTACTTTTGTTCTGTTGGTCTGTAACAAAATGCTGTGTGCCAATATTGCATTGATGCATCCTTGACTAGGCTACTAGCTAATCCCAAGTTTTTGCCTATCCGTTTCATACACATTAGTGTGCTTTCACAGTAAAGAAGATGTAGGAGGATTATACAACGTGTAAATTTTACACTGAGTGTACAAAACATTAAGAACACCTTCCTAATATCCAGTTGCACCCACCCCTTTTTGCCCTCAGAACAGCCTCAATTTGTTGGGGCATGGACTCCACAAGGTGTCGAAAGCGTTCCACCGGGATGCTGGCCCATGTTGACTCCAAAGTTTCCCATAGTTGTCCTTCGGGTGGTGGACCATTCTTGATACACATGGAAAACTGTTGAGCGGGAAAAACCCAGCAGCGTTGCAGTTCTTGACACAAACCGTCGCGCCTGGCACCTTCTACCATACCCCGTTCAAAGGCACTTAAATATTTTGTCCTGCCCATTCACCCTCTGAATGGCGAACATACACAGTCCATGTGTCAATTGTCTCAAGGCTTAAAAATCCATCTTTAACCTGTCTCCGCCCCTTTGTCTACACTGATTGAAGTGGCATCAATAAGGGATCACAGCTTTCATCTGGTCAGTCTATGTCATGGAAAGAGCAGGTGTTCATAATGTTTTGTACTTTCAGTTAATTCATGCTCGTTCCTGCTCTGCTCCTCATCATTCTCTTTTGATCCCTCCTATTCAACCCTCATCAGTTTCACTTTTCTCCTTTCTCAATTAATTTACAGGTGTTCTCTTCCACCTCTACGCTACACTGAAACCACTCTAGGTATAATTCCACCCTCACTCTACAGCAACTAGGTCGCTGGTCATGCTCTGCCTACACTTCACATTGTAGACCCAATCTATTTGCCATCCTCTCTACCATAGGTAACATAGCTACTTCAGTTAGCGAGGTTCTAACTACACTCATGCATATAGATGTGGCCGTCGTTCATTATTACACCTGGCATTTGGTCAGACACTCTTTGGCATGTGTCCTTCTCGCTTTGTATTACCGCATGACTGACTGGTTCGAAACAAAGAAACATCTCATATCTTACAAATTACATTACAGCATGCATGGTTGTGTTTTACGCTCATAGCCTACTTTCCATTACAGCATAATTGCACTTTTGTTCTATTCTTTTCCTGTAATCTCTTACATCTAATTATGATTATCATCGATCTTTAGATCCAACCATTGTGTTCCTTGTCCCTGGTGAGTAATTTATTTATTTTGGGGGGTTTTGATGCCAACTGCCCAGCATAGAGCAACTGGCTCTGTGGAGCATTCTTCAGAGACAAGGCATCCCCAAATATTATTCAATAAAATTCCATGTTGCATTCTGTCTCTGCATTATGTCTCTGTCATTCAGTTAGGTCTGAATGGCTTATCACTTTCACATTTATTTAGTAAGCACAATATCATTCACATCGCTTCCTATCTCACAGGCATAGCAGGTATTCATATGTAGCATTTATTTTGTTACCTCATTAGTATAGCAGGTATTTATATGGTAGTGTTTATAATGTCACCTTGTCAGCATAGCAGGTAGTTAAAGTGCCTTCAGAAAGTATGCATACCCCTTGACGTATTACACACTTTGTTGTGCTACAGCCAGAATTCAAAATGGATTAAATAGGTTTTTTTTCTTACCCATCTACACACAATACCCCAGAATGACAAAAAAACATGTTTTTAGACATTTTTACATATTTATTGAAATGAAATACAGAAATCTCTTTACATAAGTCTTCACACCCCTGAGTCAATACTTTGTAGAAGCACCTTTGGCAGCGATTACAGCTGTGGGTTTTTCTGGTCTTGCCATAAATTTTAAAGTAGATTTAAGTCAAAACTGTAACTCGGCCACTCAGTGTTGCCTTTTTTTCCCCAAACATAACACTTTGTCTTCAGGACAAAAAGTTAATTGCTTTGCCACATTTTTTGCAGTATTACTTTAGTGCCAGGATGCATTTTTTGATATATAATTGTGTAATTAATAATTTTGACATCAACATGCTCAAAGGGATATTCAATGTCTGCTTTTATATATTTTTTTTACATATCTACCAATAGCTGCACTTCTTTGCGTGGCATTGGAAAACCTCCCTGGTCTTTGTGGTTGAATCTGTGTTTGAAATTCACTGCCTGACTGAGGGACCTTCCAGATAAATGTCTGTGTGGGGTATAAAGATGAGCTAGTCATAAAAAAATTATGTTAAACACTATTATTGCACACAGAGTGAGTCCATGCAACTTATTATGTGACTTGTTAAGACAAATTTTACTCCTGAACTTATTAGGCTTGCCATAACAAAGAGGTTGAATACTTATTGACTCAAGACATTACAGCTTTGAATTTTTTATTAATTTGTAAAAATGTCAAGAAATATATAATTGCAATTTGACGTTATGTGGTATTGTGTGTAGGTCAGTGACAAAAGAAATCTACATTTAATCCCTTTTTTATTCCAGCTGTAACACAACAAAATGTGGAAAAAGTGTATATGGTAGTGTTATCAATGTGACCTCGTCAGCATAGCGTCACGTCTCTCCTCCTCCTTCACTATTAGCAAGCGTGTGGAATGTCATTCACCTATTAACTTCAGCCTATGAGCATGGCAAGCTAAGGAAATTCCACCACGCTTCCTGAATAACCTATGGGCTTACTCATGCTATAATCAATTTCCGTTCTTTCAACCAATGAGTATTTAATGTCATCTCTCACTTGATATTTTGCAGCAACGGTCTTCCAACAACCTTGCACCGCCCCCCACTACCTCCCCCCACCGACTACCCCAAACTATTCAATAAAATGCCATGTTGCATTCGGTCTCTGTTGTCATTCAGTTAAGCCTGTACTCGATTGAACTCACTGCAGTTTTTCTCTTGTTCTGACAGTCACAGGACAGTCACTCAACTAGCCCATGTCAGCTAACATTTTTTAGATTAGTAAGTTAGTGTAGCGGCCAGCTATCCTAACTTGTTGTATTACTGACCTGCGGGACTCCATTGATTTTGCTCAGAAAATAAATACAATTATTTCTGTGAGCAGAGGCATCACATGCCCCCTCAGATTTGTCCTGTTTTAAAAAATCTAATAACATGTATTTATTTTGATTAAAATGTATTTTTATTTGTTGTTTTTCTGTGATACTACTAGCCACCTAGTAGTGCCTAATGTTATGAAGTTGGCTTTAGCAAGCCCAGATAGATTCACAATCTCCCAACTTCATAACTAGCTACCAATAAGCATTTTCAGGCTATCAAACAAGTTAGGATACTAGCTTGTCTAACTATCCTACCTGGCATGCCTGCTGGCAAGGTTGGTTGACTTTAGAAAAGCAAGCAATAACTAAATGTACTGAATAATACTTACATTCTTTTCAATCTTTTACCAAGATTTTTGTGGAGATGCAGAGAAGCATTTTTTATTTTTATTTTTAAGAACCAGGATACAGACAGGTCAAGAGGTATGCTTAGATATGCAGAAAAATATACATATTTTTAACATAGAATGAAGCATAATGATAATGGCTCTAGACCACAGGAAAAAGCTGTTTTAGGTGTTAGAAAAATGCAACATTCTCCAACAGCCAGACTACCCACCCAGCCATCCTGTCACGATCATCTTTTAAATCATTAAACCAAGGCGCAGCGTGCGTAGAGTTACATATATTTATTTGTAGTGAAACATTTAAAAAAATATATAATAATAATCGAACAGTTACGTAGCGCTCAAAGGCACTAACACAAAACAATATCCCACACTCGCAGTTGGGAAAAGGACAAACTAAGTATGATCCCCAATTAGAGGTAACTGCCT
Source organism: Hucho hucho (assembly GCA_003317085.1). NCBI lineage: Eukaryota > Metazoa > Chordata > Actinopteri > Salmoniformes > Salmonidae > Hucho > Hucho hucho. Next base: position 22,304 of record QNTS01011409.1, read on the forward strand.
CTAATTGGGAACCATACACAACACCAACATAGAAAATAACATCTAGAAAACCCCCCTAGTCACGTCCTGACCTAAAACACCATAGAGAACCCCGAGGGCTCTCTATGGCCAGGGCGTGACACATCCTCACATACTTTTTGCCCCCTCAGACATTTGGGGTGCATGATGCCCATGCGTGCATGTACGTGCATGTGTGTTCACTCAAGCTGGGTCACACTGTCCCAATCTTGTATTATATAAGAGACCTCCTTGTCTCAATGCTCCAGTGGTCCAGAGTCAGACCAGGCATCAGACCAGAGCTTCCAGATCCAGTATGAGAGCTGTGAAGGAGGACAGCTTCAGCACTGATGGAAAACACAATATCCATCCAGACTGTCATGTCAACAGCTAATCCTCATCAGTAGGCAGTTCTGTACATCCTATTTTCCTATTTGATTTAAGTGGGATGCTGCCTAGAAGGCCAACATCCCGGAGTCGCCTCTTCACTTATGTGCTTACATAATTGCAAAAGGGTTTTCTAATGATCAATTAGCCTTTTAAAATGATAAACTTGGATTAGCATACACAACGTGCCATTGGAACAAAGGGGTGATGGTTGCTGATAATGGGTCTCCTAGGTATTCCATAAAAAATCTGCCGTTTCCAGCTACAATAGTAGTTTACAACATTAACAATGTCTACACTGTATTTCTGATCAATTTGATGTTATTTGAAAGGACAAAAAATGTGCTTTTCTTTCAAAAACAAGGACATTTTCCCTCATTTATCCTCACAACAGCCTCAACTCGTCTGGGCATATACTCTACAAGATATCAAAAGCATTCCACAAGGATGCTGGCTCATGTTGACTCCAATTCTACAGTTGTCAAGTTGGCTGGATGTCCTTTGGGTGGTGGACGATTTTTGATACATACGAGAAATTCTTAAGTGTGAAAAACCCAGCATCGTTGCAGTTCTTGACACAAAATCATGCTCCTGGCACCTACTACCATACCCCGTTCAAAGGCACCTAAATCTTTTTTCCTGCCCGTTCACCCTCTGAATGGCACACAATACATATCTCAATTGTCTCAAAACATCCTTCTTTAATTTATCTCATCCACTTCATCTACACTGATTTAAGTGGATTTAACAGGTGTGGCAGACCAGGGGGTTGGGTCAAAACATTTACACAGGGGGGGATCACGTGACCCTTGAACGAGATGGCCGCGTGAACTAAGAGCTCCGCACAAGTAGTTTCCAATTCTTAATCTTACCTCCGCTTCAAGTTAAAAACTCATTTAGCTTTAGTCAAAAAGTCATGGCGGCTACAAAAGGCGACATTACATGTGACATTTTTACCCGGACTCGAGCAGTAGCCGTGGAAAAAGCCTCCAAGAAACAGCTAGCTTCAGGAAAAGCTAGCGCCATTAGCCAGGAGCAAGAAGACCCGTCCCCTCCCGAGGCCCAACAAAAGCCAACCTCTAACTCTGTCGAAGACATTCTTTCCGAGCTGAGAGCCCAACGTACAGAACTCAACATCATATTAGATGGCATTACCTCTCAGCTCAGCGCGATAGGGGGCAAGGTGACAACCCTGGAAAATGCTTTGCCTGACATCAACAACAAGATAACCATCAACGCGGAGCGCCTGGACGAGGCAGAGGGGCGAATCCTATCCATGGAAAACGCACTGACAGACGCCATGGAAACAATAGCATATGCTAAAAAGAAAATAGAGCATCTGGAAGAGAAAACAGAGGACCTGGAAAACAGGGGGCGAAGGAATAATTGTGTTCTATTAAATCTGGGCGAAAAAGAAGAGGGAAACATGCCACTGATCCGCTACCTGCAAGACAAACTTCCCGAGTGGCTCCACCTGTCCACCGACAGGCCCATAGAACTCGAGAGAGCTCACCGAGCACTGAGGCCCCCACCAGCAGCCAGACAACCAC
>QNTS01011411.1:12990-27192 GCA_003317085.1 Hucho hucho
TTTTTTTTGAAAAGGAACAGTTTTACCATATTAAAACAAGAATTCAGTTCAGGTAAAAGTGTTGACCATAAAATGAGGGACAGATGTAAATGAATCACTACTATCTTTAGAAATTACTTTGTCAAAGAAACACAATAATCATAAAATAAATCATTCACAATGATGGTGCAAACTCGGATACATGTTTTTGCGTTTAAGTGGGTTAAAGTGACACAGGGTTGACAGGGAGTCAAAATGCAGAATTTGGGCACTGTGCCTTCCTCAGGGTGAGGAAGGCACAGTGATGCCGAAACGTTGGTAAATACCCATTAAATTGTTGGGAGAGTATATATATGTAGTGTGCGACTTTCTTTATTTTGATAGTATAAGGTCTGATATACCACGGCTGTCAGCCAATCAACATTCAGGGCTCGAACCACTCAGGGTGTAATATCTATGAATAATTATAAACAATCTATTCTATCTATTGTGGCGTACCGCGGACTAGCCACCAGGGGGAGTCTCGTCGAGGCCTGGTGACAGAGTCTACATCATGCGGCGGCGGTGGCTACCTCTGCTGGACGTGCCAGGTCTCGACGGGTCCTCCGGCCAGGACTATTGGGGCTGGAGAGCAATCTAGGGGCTGATTTCTCACCAGCCGTACGGGGCCCATAAAGCTGCCAGGAGGGCAGCACAGGGGAGAGGTTGCTACCGGATAGGCGTCCTCACGGTCTGCTAGAACCCAGGGGCTCGGTTTTCTACCCCAGAGGAGACAGCATTCCCCAAAGCCCAGAAGGCGGTATCCCAGAAGAGGTCTCCTGGAGGAGACCGGTTTATTTAATTTTTCTTTATTGGTTTAAATAAACACCCTTGTAACTGAGGTATCACACTTGTGTCTGTGTTTAGATGAAACCCCCTGGTCTGAGACACTGTCTATATATCTGTATCTATCTGTCTGTCTGTCTGTCAATCGGTCCTCCCTCCCTTCACTCACCCGGTTGTTTCTAGGGGAGGCCTGTGGATCAGTCATCCAAGCTCCAAAACGTGTACCAGAGGTCTTCACCGTCACAGGTCCAGTGATCTTCATCAGTTTACCACATGCTGTTCACACACGCACACAACTCAAGATTAGATTTCCCCTGAAACATTTCATGCCTCTGACCACTGGAACACACCTGTTACCTGTATCTAGTTAATATGTGACCAGGGCTGTGTCCCAAATGGAACGCTATTCCTTATTCCCATAGGGCTCTGGTCAAAACGAGTGCACTATATAGGGAATAGGGCTCTGGTAAAACGTAATGCACTATATAGGGAATAGGGTGCCATTTGGGGTGTAATCTAGGTCACACAGTTCCATCTCACTAATGAGTCTATCTGATACGTTTTTGATGTACTTTAGTGTATCATTGTCAGTTTCTCTTAATACATTTCCAGAAACAGTTAAGAAACTGCTTAGATTAGGATGAAAAAACTAAATACCTTTGAAGAGACCGTCACAGTTCACTCCAACAACAAAGTTGATCAGTTTTCACACCTCCAAAAGTATTCTATATTTTAAATACAGTATATTTATACCTCACTTTTAAACGTATAAAAACCTATTGTGTACTATGTCAGGGAGAGACAGAGTTTACCTGTGCAGTTGTAGTAGTAGTAGTAGTAGTAGTAGCAGTACTAGTAGGAATAGTAGTGGCAGTAGTAGCAGTAGGAATAGTAGTAGTAGTAGTAGTAGTAGTACTAGTAGTAGTAGCAGTACTAGTAGTAGTAGTAGTTGCAATAGAATAGTAGCAGTAGTAGTAGTAGCAGAAGAAGCAGTAGGAATAGTAGCAGTAGTAGTAGCAGTAGTAGTAGGAATAGTAGTAGTAGTAGTAGTAGGAATAGTAGCAGTAGTAGTAGTTGTAGTAGTAGTAGTAGTAGGAGGAGGAGGAGTAGGAGGAGTAGTAGTAGTAGGAGGAGTAGTAGTAGGAGGAATAGTAGCAGTAGTAGAAGTAGTAGGAATAGTAGTAGTAGGAATAGTTGCAGTAGTAGTGGTAGTTGCAATAGGAATAGTAGTAGTAGCAGTAGGAATAGTAGCAGTAGTAGGAGTAGTAGCAGTAGGAATAGTAGCAGTAGTAGGAATAGTAGCAGTAGTAGGAGTAGTAGGGATAGTAGCAGTAGGAATAGTAGCAGTAGTAGTAGTAGGAATAGTAGCAGTAGCAGGAATAGTAGAAGCAGTAGTATTAGTAGTAGTAGGAATAGTAGCAGTAGGAATAGTAGCAGTAGTAGCAGCAGTAGCAGTTGCAGTAGTAGTAGCAGCAGTAGCAGTAGTAGTAGCAGTAATAGTAGTAGTAGTAAGAATAGTAGCAATCGTAGCAGTAGTAGTAATAGTAGCAGTAGTAGTGGTAGTTGCAATAAGAATAGTAGTAGTAGCAGTAGGAATAGTAGCAGCAGTAGTAGTAGGAGTAGTAGCAGTAGTAGTAGTAGGAGTAGTAGCAGTAGTAGGAGTAGTAGGGATAGTAGCAGTAGGAATAGTAGCAGTAGTAGTAGTAGGAATAGTAGTAGTAGTAGTAGTAGGAATAGTAGTAGTAGTAGTAGGAATAGTAGCAGAAATAGCAGTAGAAGTAGTAGTAGTAGTGGTAGGAGTAGTAGTAGCAGTAGTAGGAATAGTAGCAGTAGTAGTAGTAGCAGAAATAGCAGTAGAAGTAGTAGTAGTAGTAGCAGTAGTAGTAGGAATAGTTGCAGTAGTAGTGGTAGTTGCAATAGGAATAGTAGCAGTAGCAGTAGGAATAGTAGTAATAGTAGCAGGAATAGTAGAAGCAGTAGTATTAGTAGTAGTAGGAATAGTAGCAGTAGGAATAGTAGCAGTAGTAGCAGCAGTAGCGGTTGCAGTAGTAGTAGCAGCAGTAGCAGTAGTAGTAGCAGTAATAGTAGTAGTAGTAAGAATAGTAGTAGTAGTCGGAATAGTTGCACTAGTAGTAGTAGTAGGAATAGTAGCAGTAGTAGTGGTAGTTGCAATACGAATAGTAGTAGTAGCAGTAGGAATAGTAGCAGTAGTAGTAGTAGTAGTAGGAGTAGTAGCAGTAGTAGGAGTAGTAGGGATAGTAGTAGGAATAGGAATAGTAGTAGTAGTAATAGGAATAGTAGCAGTAGTAGGAATAGTAGTAGTAGTAGTAGGAATAGTAGCAATAGTAGGAATAGTAGCAGTAGTAGTAGAAGCAGTAGTATTAGTAGTAGTAAGAATAGTAGCAATCGTAGCAGTAGTCGGAATAGTAGTCGTAGTAGGAATAGTAGTAGCAGTAGTAGGAATAGCAGTAGTAGTAGTAGGAGTAGGAATAGTAGCAATAGTAGTAATAGTAGCAGTAGTAGTATTAGCAGTGGTAGTAGTAGTAGTAGTAGTAATAGGAGTAGTAGGAATAGTAGCAGTAGGAATAGTAGCAGTAGTAGTAGTAGCAGTAGGAATAGTATTAGTAGTGGTCATAGTAGTAGTAGGAATAGTAGCAGTAGTAGCAGTAGAAGTAGCGGTAGTATGAATAGTAGTAGTAGTAGCAGAAGTAGGAATGGTAGATGTAGTAGTAGAAGTAGTAGAAATGGTAGCGGTAGTAGTTGTATTAGTAGCAGTAGCAGTAATAGTAGTAGCAGTAGTAGTGGTAGTTGCAATAAGAACAGTAGTAGCAGTAGTAGGAATAGCAGTAGTAGGAATAATAGTAGCAGTAGTAGTAGCAGTAGTAGAAGTAGAAATAGTAAGAGTAGTAGTAGTAATAGGAATAGCAGTAGTAGGAATAGTAGTAGCAGTAGTAGTAGTAGTAGGAATAGTAACAGTAGCAGTAGTAGGAATAGTAGTAGTAGCAGCAGTAGTAGTAGTAGCAGTAACAGTAATAGTAGTAGTAGTAGTAGTAGTAGTTGCAATAGGAATAGTAGCAATAGTAGTAGTAGCAGAAGTAGCAGTAGGAATAGCATAAGTAGTAGTTGTAGTATTCGGTATAGTAGCAGTAGTAGTAAGAATAGAAGAAGAAGTAGTAGGAATAGTAGCAGTAGTAGGAATAGTAGCAGTAGTAGTAGTAGTAGTAGCAGTAGTAATAGTAGCAGGAATAGTAGCAGTAGTAGTAGCAGTAGTAGCATTAGTAGTAGTGGTAGTAGTAGGAGTAGGAATAGTAGCAATAGTAGGAATAGTAGCAGTAGTAGAGGTAGCAGTAGTAGTAGTAGCAGTAGGAATAGTATTAGTAGTAGTCATAGTAGTAGTAGGAATAGTAGCAGTAGTGGTAGGAGTAGAAATAGTAGTAGTAGTTGCAATAGGAATAGTAGCAATAGTAGTAGTAGCAGAAGTAGCAGTAGGAATAGCATAAGTAGTAGTTGTAGTATTCGGTATAGTAGCAGTAGTAGTAAGAATAGAAGAAGAAGTAGTAGGAATAGTAGCAGTAGTAGGAATAGTAGCAGTAGTAGTAGTAGTAGTAGCAGTAGTAATAGTAGCAGGAATAGTAGCAGTAGTAGTAGCAGTAGTAGCATTAGTAGTAGTGGTAGTAGTAGGAGTAGGAATAGTAGCAATAGTAGGAATAGTAGCAGTAGTAGAGGTAGCAGTAGTAGTAGTAGCAGTAGGAATAGTATTAGTAGTAGTCATAGTAGTAGTAGGAATAGTAGCAGTAGTGGTAGGAGTAGAAATAGTAGTAGTAGTAGTAGTAGTAGCAGTAGTAGCAGTAGTAGGAATGGTAGATGTAGTAGTAGAAGTAGTAAGAATGGTAGCAGTAGTAGTTGTATTAGTAGCAGTAGCAGTAGTAGTAGTAGGAATAGTAGTAGCAGTAGTAGGAATAGCAGTAGTAGGAATAGTAGCAGTAGTAGCAGTAGTAGTAGTAGTAGGAATAGTAACAGTAGCAGTAGTAGGAATAGTAGTAGTAGCAGCAGTAGTAGTAGTAGCAGTAACAGTAATAGTAGTAGTAGTAGTAGTAGTAGTTGCAATAGGAATAGTAGCAGTAGTAGTAGTAGTGGTAGGAGTAGAAATAGTAGTAGTAGTAACAGTAGTAGTAGTAGCAGTAGTAGGAATGGTAGATGTAGTAGTAGTAGTAGAAGTAGTAAGAATGGTAGCAGTAGTAGTTGTATTAGTAGCAGTAGCAGTAGTAGTAGTAGCAGTAGTAGTAGTAGGAATAGTAGTAGCAGTAGTAGGAATAGCAGTAGTAGGAATAGTAGCAGTAGTAGCAGTAGTAGCAGTAGTAGGAATAGTAACAGTAGCAGTAGTAGGAATAGTAGTAGTAGCAGCAGTAGTAGTAGTAGTAGTAGTAGTAGTAGTAGTTGCAATAGGAATAGTAGCAGTAGTAGTAGTAGCAGAAGTAGCAGTAGGAATAGCATAAGTAGTAGTAGTAGTTGTATTAGTAGGTATAGTAGCAGTAATAGTAAGAATAGAAGAAGAAGTAGTAGGAATAGTAGCAGTAGTAGTAGTAGCAGTAGGAATAGTAGTAATAGTAGCAGGAATAGTAGCAATCGTAGGAATAGTAGCAGTAGCAGTAGTAGTATTAGTAGTAACAGTAGTAGTATTAGTGGTAGTAGTAGGAATAGTAGCAGTAGGAATAGTAGCAGTAGGAATAGTAGCAGTAGTAGAAGTAGCAGTAGTAGTAGTAGTAGTAGTAGCAGTATTAGTAGTAGCAGTAGTAGGAATGGTAGAAGTAGTAGTAGTATTAGAAGTAGTAGGAATGGTAGCAGTAGTAGTTGTATTAGTAGCAGTAGCAGTAGTAGTAGTAGCAGTAGTAGTAGTAGGAATGGTAGCAGTAATAGCAGTAGTAGCAGTAGGAATGGTAGCATTAGTAGTAGTAGTAGTAGAAGTAGAAATATTAGTAGTAGGAATAGTAGTGTAAGTAGTAGTAGGAATAGTAACAGTGGTAGCAGTAGAAGTAGTAGTAGTGGGAATAGTAGTAGTAGTAAGAATAGTAGAAGCAGTAGTAGCAGTAGTAGTAGTAGTAGCAGTAGTAGGAATGGTAGTAGTAGTAGCAGTAGTTGTAGTAGTAGTAGGAATGGTAGCAGTAGTTGTAGTAGTAGGAATGGTAGCAGTAGTTGTAGTAGAAGTAGTAGGAATGGTAGCAGTAGTATTAATAGTAGTAGTAGTAGTAGTGGTTGTAGTAGTAGGAATTTTAGCAGTAGAAGTAGTAGTAGTAGTAGTAGGAATAGTAGTAGTAGTAGTAGCGGTAGTAGTAGGAATGGTAGTAGTAGTAGTAGTAGGAGTAGAAATAGTAGTAGCAGTAGTAGTAGTAGTAGTAGTAGTAGTATGAATAGTAGTAGTAGTAGTAGTAGTAGGAATAGTAGTAGTAGCAGTAGTAGTAGGAATGGTAGTAGTAGTAGTAGTAGAAGTAGTAAGTAGTAGGAATGGTAGCAGTAGTAGGAATGGTAGCAGTAGTAGCAGTAGTTGGAATGGTAGCAGTAGAAGTAGTAGGAATGGTAGCAGGAATAGTAGCAGTCGTAGGAATAGTAGCAGTAGCAGTAGTAGTATTAGTAGTAGTGGTAGTAGTATTAGTAGTAGCAATAGTAGGAATAGTAGCAGTAGTAGTATTAGCAGTGGTAGTAGTAGGAATAGTAGCAGTAGTAGAAGTAGCAGTAGTAGTAGTAGTAGTAGTAGTAGTAGTAGTAGTAGTAGTAGTAGTAGTAGTAGTAGTAGTAGTAGTAGTAGGAATAGCAGTAGTAGTAGTAGCCGTAGTAGGAATGGTAGAAGTAGTAGTAGTAGTCGAAGTAGTAGGAATGGTAGTAGTAATAGCAGTAGTAGCTATAGGAATGGTAGCATTAGTAGTAGTAGTAGTAGTAGAAGTAGAAATATTCGTAGTAGGAATAGTAGTAGTAGTGTAAGTAGTAGTAGGAATAGTAACAGTAGTAGCAGTAGAAGTAGTAGTAGTGGGAATAGAAGTAGTAGTAGCAGTAGTAGTAGTAAGAATAGTAGAATCTGTAGTAGCAGCAGTAGTAGTAGTAGTAGTTGTAAGAGGAGTAATGGTAGTAGCAGTAGTAGTAGTAGCAGTAGCAGTAGTTGTAGTAGTAGTAGGAATGGTAGCAGTAGTTGTAGTAGCAGTAGTATTAATAGTAGTAGTAGTAGTAGTAGTGGTAGTAGTAGTAGGAATTTTAGCAGTAGAAGTAGTAATAGCAGTAGTAGTAGGAATAGTAGTAGTAGTAGTAGCGGTAGTAGTAGGAATGGTAGTAGTAGTAGTAGGATTAGAAATAGTAGTAGCAGTAGTAGTAGTTGTAGTAGTAGTATGAATAGTAGTAGTAGTAGTAGTAGTAGGAATAGTGGTAGTAGCAGTAGTAGGAATGGTAGTTGTAGTAGCAGTAGTAGTAGGAATGGTAGTAGTAGTAGAAGTAGTAGGAATGGTAGCAGTAGTAGTAGTATTAGTAGCAGTAGTTGTAGCAGGAATGGTAGCAGTAGTTGTAGTTGCAGTAGTAGTAGGAATGGTGGTAGTAGTAGTAGAAGTAGTAGGAATGGTAGCAGTAGTAGTAGTATTAGTAGCAGTAGTAGTAGCAGGAATGGTAGCAGTAGTAGTTGTAGCAGTAGTAGGAATGGTAGCAGTAGTAGTAGTAGCAGTAGTAGGAATGGTAGCAGTAGTAGTAGCAGTAGTAGGAATGGTAGCAGTAGTAGAAGTAGTAGGAATGGTAGCAGTAGTAGTAGTAGTAGGAATGGTAGCAGTAGTTGTAGTAGTAGTAGGAATGGTAGCAGTAGTGGTAGCAGTAGTAGGAATGGTAGTAGTAGTAGTAGTAGTTGGAATGGTAGCAGTAGTAGTAGAAGTAGTAGGAATGGTAGCAGTAGTACTAGTAGAGGGAGCAGTAGTGTTAGTAGCAGTAGTAGTAGCAGTAGTAGTAGTAGGAACACTTATCTGGTTACTACATGATTCCACGTGTTATTTCATCGTTTTGATGTCTTCACTATTATTCTACAATGTAGAAAATAGTAAAAATAAAGAAAAACCCTTGAATGAGTAGGTGCTCTAAAACTTGTGTGTGTGTGGCAGGGGAGGAAGAGCAAGGGGAGGACTATCCTACTCAGTGAATTTCACAAAAATAAAAACAGTGAAACGTTTTAAAAGGTTATCCTTTTTAAACAAAACTATACTAAATATATTCACGTCATCAATATCTGATTGAAGGTCAACGAAGGACTACAGTAGCCTCAACAGCACTCTGTAGGGTCGCACCAATCCATCTGATTTGTCATCCTGAGGGTGTCAGTGTTTTGCTTGTTATGTCATGTTTTGGCCTCTAGAGGTCCTCATGGGGCTATCGTGCCCTGCTTATTCAATTTGTAATTAGTGTTATTAGGTTCACGTGTCTCATTCAGATGTGTGTATTTAAGTCACTCTGTCTCATAGCCTCTTTGCTTGGTGTTTAGTTTTTCTTTAGCCGGTTGCCCAAGTAAGTGTTCTCTACTCGGAGACATTTTATTTTCCCTTGCCTGTGAATTATTCCCTTCTCTGTTTTATTTTATGTGGATTTTCTCCTCTGGAGTTTTTTGCTGAATTTCCTTGGTAACAGTTTTGACTATATTTTTGAAAAGCCCCGTTGGACTGGTTTTGGTTTTTGAGGATTACCTTTTGATGATTTTTGCTCCAGTTATGGATTTCTGTTGCTTGTTTTTGTATTAAAACTATTCTGCATCTCATCTTCTTCCGAGTGCGTCTTACTGTTGGGTTCACCACCTCCAGTTGCTCAAGGATTGAAAGCCTGACTCTCACGCCAGGGACCTGGGTTCGAGTCCCGACTCTGACAGAGGGTCCCAGAGATAAAATGCAGCATAGTTTTGTTTGATAAAATCTATTTTTATATTCAAATGTAGGAACTGGGTTCTACAGTTTGAACCCCTGCTGAATCTGGTGTGCAAGGCGGTATTGAATGTGTCACTGTCTGTCACATTGATTACTCCAATTTGTCTCTCGACCTGTAAAACTACATTATAAAATTTAATTCGTAGGCTAGGTTGTAGCAACCTCATGGGGCATAGGGAAAATTTGAGTATCATGTACAGTGCCTTGCAAAAGTATTCATCCTCCTTGGTGTTTTGCCTCTTTTGTTGCATTACAACCTGTAATTTAAATTGATTTTTATTTGGATTTCATGTAATGGACATAAACACAAAATAGTCCTAATTGGTGAAGTGAAAAAAAAATAAACTTGTTTCAAACAATTCCAAAAAATATAAAAACGGGAAAGTGGTGCGTGTATATGTATTCACCCCCTTTGCCATGAAGCCCCTAAACAAGATCTGGTGCAACCAATTACCTTCAGAAGTCACATAATTAGTTAAATAAAGTCCCCCTGTGTGCAATCTAAGTGTCACATGATCTGTCACATGATCTCAGTATATATACACCTGTTCTGAAAGGCCCCAGAGCCTGCAACATCACTAATCAAGGGGCACCACCAAGCAAGCAGCACTATGAAGACCAAGGAGCTCTCCAAACAGGTCAGGGACAAAGTTATGGAGAAGTACAGATCAGGGTTGGGTTATAAAAGAATATCAGAAACTTTGAAAATCCCACGGAGCACCATTAAATCCATTATAAAAAAAAATGAACGAATATGGCACCACAAACCTGCCAAAACTCACAGACCAGGCAAGGAGGGCATTAATCAGAGAGGCAACAAAGAGACCAAAGATAACCCTGAAGGAGCTGCAAAGCTCCACAGTGGAGATTGGAGTATCTATCCATAGGACCACTTTAAGCCGTACACTCCACAGAGCTGGGCTTTACGGAAGAGTGACGAGAAAAAAACATTGCTTAAAGAAAAAAGGTTTGGTGTTCGCCAAAAGGCATGTGGGAGGTACTCTGGTCCGATGAGACACAAATTGAGCTTTTTGGCCATCAAAGAAAACAATATGTCTGGCGTAAACCCAACAGCTCTCATCACCCCGAGAACACCATCCCCACAGTGAAGCGTGGTGGCAGCATCATGCTGTGGGGATGTTTTCCATCGGCAGGGACTGGGAAACTGGTCAGAACTGAAGGAAGGATGGATGGCTCTAAATACAGGGACATTCTAGAAGGAAACCTGTTTCAGTCTTCCAGAGATTTGAGATTGGGACGGAGGTTCACCTTCCAGCAGGACAATGACCCTAAGCATACTGCTAAAACAACACTTGAGTGGTTTAAGGGGAAACATTTAAATGTCTTGGAATTGCCCAGACCGCAATCCAATTGAGAATCTGTGGTATGACTTAAAGATTTCTGTACACCAGCGGAACCCATCCAACTTGAAGGAGCTGGAGCAGTTTTGCCTTGATAAATGGGCAAAAATCCCAGTGGCTAGATTTGCCAAATTTAAAGAGACATACAGTGAGGGAAAAAAGTATTTGATCCCCTGCTGATTTTGTACGTTTGCCCACTGACAAAGAAATTATCAGTCTATAATTTTAATGGTAGATTCATTTGAACAGTGAGAGACAGAATAACAACAAAAAAATCCAGAAAAACGCATGTGAAAAATGTTATAAATTGATTTGCATTTTAATGAGGGAAATAAGTATTTGACCCCTCTGCAAAACATGACTTAGTACTTGGTGGCAAAACCCTTGTTGGCAATCACAGAGGTCAGACGTTTCGTGTAGTTGGCCACCAGGTTTGCACACATCTCAGGAGGGATTTTGTCCCACTCCTTTTTGCAGATCTTCTCCAAGTCATTAAGGTTTCGAGGCTGACGTTTGGCAACTCAAACCTTCAGCTCCCTCCACAGATTTTCTATGGGATTAAGGTCTGGAGACTGGCTAGGCCACTCCAGGACCTTAATGTGCTTCTTCTTGAGCCACTCCTTTGTTGCCTTGTCCGTGTGTTTTGGGTCATTGTCATGCTGGAATATCCATCCACGACCCATTTTCAATGCCCTGGCTGAGGGAAGGAGGTTCTCAAAGCCTCAGCCATGGCCCAGTCCATCGTCCCTTTGATATGGTGAAGTTGTCCTGTCCCCTTAGCAGAAAAACACCCCCAAAGCATAATGTTTCCACCTCCATGTTTGACGGTGGGGATGGTGTTGTTGGGGTCATAGGCAGCATTCCTCCTCCTCCAAACACGGCGAGTTGAGTTGATGCCAAAGAGCTCCATTTTGGTCTCATCTGACCACAACACTTTCACCTAGTTGTCCTCTGAATCATTCAGATGATCATTGGCAATCTTCAGACAGGCATGTATATGTGCTTTCTTGAGCAGGGGGACCTTGCGGGTGCTGCAGGATTTCAGTCCTTCACGGCGTAGTGTGTTACCAATTGTTTTCTTGGTGACTATGGTCCCAGCTGCCTTGAGATCATTGACAAGATCCTCCCATGTAGTTCTGGGCTGATTCCTCACCGTTCTCATGATCATTGCAACTCCATGAGGTGAGATCTTGCATGGAGCCCCAGGCCGAGGGAGATTGACAGTTCTTTTGTGTTTCTTCCATTTGCGAATAATCGCACCAAATGTTGTCACCTTCTCACCAAGCTACTTGGCGATGGTCTTGTAGCCCATTCCAGCCTTGTGTAGGTCTACAATCTTGTCCCTGACATCCTTGGAGAGCTCTTTGGTCTTTGCCATGGTGGAGAGTTTGGAATCTGATTGATTGATTGCTTCTGTGGACAGGTGTCTTTTATACAGGTAACAAGCTGAGATTAGGAGCACTCCCTTTAAGAGTGTGCTCCTAATCTCAGCTCGTTACCTGTATAAAAGACACCTGGGAGCCAGAAATCTTTCTGATTGAGAGGGGGTCAAATACTTATTTCCCTCATTATAATGCAAATCAATTTATAACATTTTTCACATGCGTTTTTCTGGTGTGTCTGTGTTTGCTTGTGACTCACTGAGTTTGCTCATGCAGTTGTGTAGCCTGCTCTCCAGATTCAGGACCGTCTGTTGTAGTTCCTCGTAGTCATAGGTTCCTATCTCCCCCTGGATGGCTGTGAGCACCATGGACAGGTTCCTGATCTCCTGTTTAAACTGGGAGATGAGCTGGGCATCTGTCTTGTACTGCTCCAACACAGGGATCAGAGGCTGTAAGGCATCCATCTTACCCTTCAACTCCTATAGGGAGGGAAACACAGGGTTCAATTCAATTCAGTTCAACTCCTGGGGAAACATATGGTTCAGTTCCTTTCAGTTCAACTCCAGGGGAAGGACAAACACAAAACAGTAATTATCAAACATTGCCATCCTGGAACATCAATCATTAGCATCCCGGAACATCAATCATTAGCATCCCGGAACATCAATCATTAGCATCCTGGAACATCCTGTTGTTTTCTGATTGCAGATATATCACATAACAAGATTAGAAAATCAGTTGACTACCTGACCAAGACGTCACAAAATATGTTAATTTGAAAGCTTGGTAGCTTGTGTCAAAGGGTATTGTATGATGGAGTCCCTGCAAATGTTCCTCTATTTTTCCTATCAAAGAGACTTACCTGGAAGTTTCTGTTGACCTGTGTCTTCCTGTTGGTCTCTATCTGTCTGAACTTTGACCTTAGCCCTTTGAACTGGCCCTCCATCCTCATGATGTACTGGAAGTCTCTCTGGGTCCGCAGGTTCAGCACCTCGATGGACTGGGACATGTTCTGGACCTAAAGGACAAGAGAAGAAGAAGAGGCATCACATTAGTTGTTCTGCACCTTAACGAAAGAGAAGAAGAACAGGCATCACATTAGTTGTTCTGCACCTTAACGAAAGAGAAGAAGAGGCATCACATTAGTTGTTCTGCACCTTAACGAAAGAGAAGAAGAGGCATCACATTAGATGTTCTGCACCTTAACGAAAGAGGAGAAGAAGACACAACATTGGTTTTCTGCACCTTAACGAAAGAGAAGAAGAGGCATCACATTAGTTGTTCTGCACCTTAACGAAAGAGAAGAAGAGGCATCACATTAGTTGTTCTGCACCTTAACGAAAGAGAAGAAGAGGCATCACATTAGTTGTTCTGCGCCTTAACGAAAGAGAAGAAGAGGCATCACATTAGTTGTTCTGCGCCTTAACGAAAGAGAAGAAGAGGCATCACATTAGTTGTTCTGCGCCATAACAAAAGAGAAGAAGAGGCATCACATTAGTTGTTCTGCGCCTTAACGAAAGAGGAGAAGAAGACACAACATTGGTTTTCTGCACCCACAAGATTCAAATGTTTTGATTACTGTTTTTTTTACTGTTGATTTATTTTTAATCGATTGGGACAACAGTGGTGGGTTTAATTTAATTCTCCATTGTGTTTGGCTTTTACAAAAAAAGAATCAACAAAATCACCACTACATCAAACTCAAACTCTGTGCTACATTATCCACGCTGCTATGATTCTAATGGTGGGATCCTGAAATGGCCTGGTTGAAACTCCCCTAAGGCATGTTTGTACATTAGTGTTAACTTTATCACACTGGATCACATTGAATAAGATAGAGAAACCCCATGGCCTGCTATACAGACAGAATACATTAAAGGCCCATGTTTCATAGATTATTATCATAGATGAGAGTAATGCTAGTGACGTTGGTTCATAATGTGTGTGAGAGTGCATCTGTGTGTGTGTGTGTGTGTGTGTGTGTGTGTGTGTGAGTGTCCAGTACCTTCTCCAGTAGCTGGCGGAGCTGTCCCTCCTTGGCATCTCTGGAGCAGAGGTTCTGTTCAGGAGCCACTACTGTACAGATACACCTCCCCTCTGTATCCTGGGCCGAGCTGTAGATCTGCCAGCCCTCCTTAGGCATCACTGTCTACGCACGCACGCACACACACACACACACACACACACACACGGTTTAACAGTGTCTGTATGGTAACACAGTATCTGTCTGGTTAACAGTATCTGTATGGTTAACAGTATCTGTATGGTTAACACATTATCTGTCTGGTTAACAGTATCTGTATGGTTAACAGTATCTGTATGGTTAACAGTATCTGTATGGTTAACACACAGTATCTGTATGCTTAACAGTATCTGTATGGTTAACATTATCTGTATGGTTAACACACAGTATCTGTATGGTTAACACACATTATCAGTATGGTTAAAAGTGTCTGTATGGTTAACAGTATCTGTTTGGTTTACACACAGTATCTGTATGGTTAACAGCATCTGTATGGTTAACAGTATCTGTATGGTTAACACACAGTATCTGTATGGTTAACACACATGATCTGTATGGTTAACAGTATCTGTATGTTTAACAGTATCTGTATGGTTAACACACAGTATCTGTATGGTTAACAGCATCTGTATGGTTAACGTTATCTGTATGGTTAACACACAGTATCTGTATGGTTAACAGTATCTGTATGGTTAACA
>QNTS01011415.1:29636-39755 GCA_003317085.1 Hucho hucho
GCTGTTTGGGTATCCTAAACCAGAGAGTCTGCTCCATCACTGATAGGCTGTTTGGGTATCCTAAACCAGAGAGTCTGCTCCATCACTGATAGGCTGTTTGGGTATCCTAAACCAGAGAGTCTGCTCCATCACTGAAAGGCTGTTTGGGTATCCTAAACCAGAGAGTCTGCTCCATCACCGATAGGCAGTTTGGGTATCCTAAACCAGAGACTCTGCTCCATCACTTGATGCCTTACACATGTGACTGAGAGCCGGGGATTTGAACCCTGTATACATGCAAGCCTGCCGCAAGGCTGTGCTGTTAGCCCACTGAGCTAAAGCCTAGGCATTAACTTGGGGAGCTAACGCAACCCTCTAGCTCTCCACGATCAGGAGATAAGAACCATTTAAGCATATTTTTTTCTAAAGGGAATAGTGCTGTAAAAACTGTTTTTGAATAAATTTTTTTGGGGTAAATAAATTGCTTAGTCATTTGTGTGTGTTTTGTCCCACTTTCACACAGAGAGTAGCGGTCAATTGTATATCATTATTATTTATTTCTAAAGGTAGGTAATATTCCTTCTTTAACTAGGCAAGTCAGTTAAGAACAAATTCTTATTTAAAATGACGGCCTACCCCCAGGCAAAACCCGGGACGGCGCTGGGCCAATTGTGCGTCGCCCTATCACAGCCGGATGTGATACAGCCTGTATTCAAACCAGGGACTGTAGTGACGCCTCTTGCACTGAGATGCAGTGCCTTAGACCGCTGCGCTGCTCAGGAGCCAGGAGCCATGTTGCAGATACACTGGACCAAATGTTTAAGAATGTATCACTGCATGTCTGCCTCACTCTTTAAAATGAATGGATTTATTAGTTCAAATTAAATAATTTTTTTGACTTGTTTGGACTACATATTTGCGTATTTTTAAATAGGTTAAAACAATTTATTCTTTGGTTTGGTTGGAAATTAATATTTTTTTCTCAACTGCATTACACACTCCTGTCAGCAGATGGCGAAGTGTGTATTTTCTGTCAGTGATGCTGCTGTGTGACATACAGTATAAACCATTGGACAGTACCAAAGATTGTCTATTACATTGACAAGATATTCGAGTGCCCGATCTAACAATGGAAATATATGTCCTCCAAAATGGAGGAGGGAGATTTCTAGAGGTGAGAAGTGTGCAGGAGGGCATGAGACAGAGGAATGTTTACTATCAGTGGATAAAGTCGTACGTGTTAGTTTGGGGGGGTGCCCATGGGCTGGAGATCGGAGGAGTCTGGTGAGAGAAAGGCAGGTTGAGGTTGCCAGCGTTAGAGTATTGCAGAGCGTCGTATGTCAAAGCAGTGAAGAAGGTGGAAGATGAAGATAGGTACAGCAGGGTGAGGGATCCTGAGAGGATTCCTGTGAGTAGGCACAGAGTGATGGGAAGAATATGTGCTTCAGTAAGGTGGGGGGTTTAGCAGTCATAGCCACGGTTCTCAATTGTACTGCAGAAATGGATCGGAAGTCACAGGAAATAGAAGTTGTGGTGGAAGCGGCAGAGAAGTACTTTGGATTGCGAGGATTTACTGCATAACAGTTGCAGGGGGTGTTGAGTGGTAGTGTTCTGTCCTGTCAGACCACTGGTCTGGAGTAGGATTAAAAAGGGTTAAATAGTGGAATGGGTGGTGGGTTTTTATTTTAAACAGGGATAATAGTAGGCTGTCATTGTAAATGAGAATTTGACTTGCCTAGTTAAATTAAGGTTAAATAAGGGTCAAATAAAGGTTAAATAAAGGTTAAATAAGGGTTATATAAAGGTTAAATAAGGGTTATATAAAGGTTAAATAAGGGTTAAATAAAGGTTAAATAAGGGTCAAAAAGGTTAAATAAGGGTCAAATAAAGGTTAAATAAGGGTCAAATAAAGGTTAAATAAGGGTCAAATAAGGGTTAAATAAGGGTCAAATAAAGGTTAAATAAGGGTCAAATAAAGGTTAAATAAGGGTTAAATAAAGGTTAAATAAAGGTTAAATAAGGGTCAAAAAGGTTAAATCAGGGTCAAATAAAGGTTAAATAAGGGTCAAATAAAGGTTAAATAAGGGTTAAATAAGGGTCAAATAAGGGTTAAATAACGGTTAAATAAGGGTCAAATAAAGGTTAAATAAGGGTCAAATAAAGGTTAAATAAGGGTTAAATAAAAAATACATAAAAATAGTTGGCAGGGGGTGTTGAGTGGTAGTGTTCTGTCCTGTCAGACCACTGGTCTGGAGCAGGTTTAGACAGGGTTAAATAGTGGAATGGGTGGTGGGTTTTTATAGAGGGTTAATGGTAATTTTCCCGTATTACCAGAAGTAAATGTAGGTAGGCCGTGACTGGCCTCACACCCCAGTACAGTAGGTGGCAGCCAAAAGTTTGAATGTGATCCGCCAACCAAGTCATAAAGAAGAAGAAGCGACTCATCAGTAGCAAAGTAACCAGACACGTCCTGTGGATGTTAGTCAATGTGTTTTAAATACACCGATGTTTACGCCTTGGTCCAGTTAGGTACGACGATGTTCGTCTGCTGCTAACGTTATAGATAGACGGACACGTCCGTTTCGATAGCGCCAGTGGCTGAAGCGATCTAGTTCACTTTTCACCAACACGCTTTTCAGAAATGAACAAACGGCTTGTAACAATTTTTATATATATTAAGTTAAAGGATTAATTTTAATTTGGTGAGTAAAGAAAGAACCGTTGGTGTCCCCATAGTGGTGTGCTCTTTCGTCCAACCAGCGAGCTACTATAGGTATCTTCGTTAGGTATATTGACCTGGCTAATTAGTTAACTAACATTCCCAACAATGAGTTCACTAAACTACTGTCCTGCTGCTAAAGTAGAGGAGGTCTGCTGGACGGAGAAAGAGGGTATGTGGGTGAACATTATTACAGTGAAAGAGGAAGTTATTACAGTGAAGGAGGTGGATGAAGAAGAGGATGCCGTTTTGGGAGTGAAAAAGGGGAAGGAGAAGGAGGCTGTCACAGTGAAAGAAGAGGAGGAAGAAGCTTTCAGAATGGAAAAGGATGAAGATGAGGCTATCACATTGAAAGAAGAAGAGCAGGATGTTCTAGTGAAAGAAGAGGAGGCTCTCTCAATAAAAGAGAAGGAAGACGTTTTGGGAGGGAAAGGGGAGGAGGAGGAGGGAGAGGAGCGGGAGACTGACGATTTGATAAACACCAGTGAGTATCTTAAAAACAGGGGCACAAACTCTCTGCAGTTGTTGAACCACAGTGCGGTTTTTAAGGGGCGTTCTACTGAAGTTCTACACTTGTTCTGTACCGAAGGAATTGGGTCATTCCATATGATTTCAATCACTTTCTGATTGCACCCTCTTTTGATTTGAACGAAACCCCACATACACGTGTTTGCACATGATTTCAAACTCAACCTTTATCTGTGTCAGTGATGAAAGCGTGAATGTCTCACGATAAGGTGGGGAATGCAAAATGGGTCAACTTTGAGAACCTCAATCTCCTGAGGATGTTGTGGTATTCAGGTCCAAAAAGTCACTTTCTGAACACTTCTACCATGGGCAAACATGTTTGGAAGGTTTCGTTCAAATCGAAGGGGGTGCAGTCAGGAAGGGATTGAATTCGTATGGAACGACCAATTGTTTAATCTAGTAGCCTCCCAAATAACAAAAAGTGTATACTTAAAATGTTGCCTATACTGACTTGGCTACCCATAAAACTCTAATTAAACGCAGTCTCAAATAGCCGTCTGTCCCTTTTTTTTTTATTAACCGGGCAACTTCACACATTAAAGCAAATTAACACCTGTTTCAATAATTTTATTTTACCTTTATTCAACTAGGCAAGTCAGTTAAGAACAAATTCTCATTTTAAACGGCGGGTCTAAATGAATTGTTTTGAGGTTACCATCAATTACTATGATTTGTTTACGAGGTTTAATGTTTGATTTGTTACATTGAAATAATGAATGAATAACAAAAAAATAAATAAATGTATGGTAGTTACCTCTAGTTACCACAGCCAAAGTCAGAAGGCCCTCGTACTCGACCAATCAAATGAGGGAGTGTGATGACTCGTATGCGGACCTGCTTGCACGGCCAGATGAGAAACATGGGCTTATTGAGTTATTAATGATTTGGTTGTTTTTAAATATAACCAGCCGTTTTTAAAATGCTACGTGTTAATCTGATGTGTTATTCAAACTTAGTTTACAAGTTTATCATGATGTTGCCCATAGTTACAGCGTTGTTTTGAAAATGGCCTGTAGACCAACAAATTGACACATCTTGATTTATATTTTTTTATTATAAAACAGTTAAACAGAAATGTTCACTGCATTTTTTTTGTTGTTGTTGAAATTGTCAGATTTGTTTGGAGTGGCAAATTAAGGATTAAACTTCAGCCCAGTTACATACTAATTTATTTATTTAACTTCACATGGCCTTGCAGTCCACCTCTTTTAGGTATTATGTACCAGTTTCTGTCTCTGTACAAAGGCATGGTCTTCAAGCTATGGAAGATGACAAAATATTTAATAATAATAATAATTGATTGGATTTACATGGCACTTTTCTAGACCCCCAAACCTCTTTACAGTGTAAGGGAAACTCACCACCCTAACCCCACATGTGTATATTTATGTCAATGGGATATGAGTCTGAAAAGATCTAAATGTATTTAATCCGTTTTGATTTCAGGCTGTAGTGTGGATTAAGTCAAGGGGTATGAATACTTTCTGAAGGCACTGTACATGATAGGAATACAGTTTTGATATACACATGCAGTGAAAACAGGACAAAACCCACCCTCCCCCCATGGGATCTTTAGAGACCACAGAGTTGGGACACCTTTTTAAAGTCCCATCTTCTTCCATTTTGTTGAGGAACATTCCATTGTTGAGGAACATTCCATTGTTATTCAAATGAATGTTGTAAAAGAGTAAGGTGTAAATGCTTGTAGGGAAACTAACTGCGTTTCTCTATCAAATAACTCCTCTGTTCTCGGAATGGAATCCCTGATGCTAGCTAGCTCATTTTTAGATGAGTAGCAACCGTCAGCTCCTAGGTATCCAATAGAGAGTCGACAACTCTACCCTTTCACCGAAAATGTTTGTCCTTTCTCAATGTTATGAATTTTCTTGTTCCTGAATGTAATTAGTTATTTGGTCCTCAAACTTGAACTCGAGGTATGCCATTTGGAAAATGAGCCGTTTCTCAAGAATCAGAATACGTGCCATCACATTCCTCATCTGATTGGTTGATTAGGCCGGCCTTCTGACTTTGTGGCTGTGGTAACTAGTGACCACCATTTTTATCGCCAGTAAGAAACTCCTAGCCAATGTTAGGCGCTAAATTCAAAATCCAAAAGTTGAATTATAAAACATTCATCAATATACAAGTGTTGCATAGTCTTCAAAAGCTTAGACTCTTGGCAATATCACAGCGTTGTCAGATTTCAAAAAGGCTTTACGGCGAAAGCACAACATTTGATTATCTGAGGATAGCACCTCACATATTTTATGCATTAGCATAATATCATAACCAGCGCGGGTCTCACAAAACACATATAAGAGCTAAAATAAATCGCTTACCTTTGATGATCTTCTGCTGAGGGCAATCCGAAGTGTCCAAGCAAGACAATCCATGTTTCTTTTGTTAGAAAAAGTCATTGTTTATATCCATAAATCTCCATTTGGTTGGCGCGTTATGTTCAGAAAATTCAGTCTACTCGCCCATTGTACAGTGAAGAGAAAGCGTTCAAATTATACCTATCAACTTTGCCCAAACAAATCAAACATTTATAATGTATACTTTTATGTATATTAACGATTATATTTCACACGGATAATATCCTAAACGATAGAAAAGGAAAATACCGAGGAACGCGCTCACGGTCTCGCGCACAAAAAACTGAAGTGACTTCCTCCCTCTTACAAATTCTTCTTCTGTTCGGTTGTCTTCCATGATAAACGCATGAAACCTTGTCTAAAGATAGGTACTGCAATCTGGGTCCTATTTTACTGAGAATCCCATAGACAGCCATTGAAAGTGAGGGCATGTCACACAAAAAAAAATCTGGACAGAAATTCCTCGGGTTTTCATCTGCCATATCAGTTCTGTTATACTCACATTATTTTAACAGTTTTCGAAACTTCAGAGTGTTTCCTATCCAATAGTACTAATTATGTGCATGTCCTAATTTCTGGGCCTGAGTGGCAGGCATTATACTTTGGGCACGCCAGACTCTCCAAACTTCCGAATACTGCCCCGGTGCCTGTAGAGGTTAAGGAAATGGGCACCTGGCTCAAATAGAAGCCTGTCTCTAATAAGAGCCTGTTGTGTTCAGTGATTTAAGCAAATAAAAGCCTGGGTTGTTAATCTGAGTTTTACGGTATTCACTATTAGGTTTATTAAATGCAGAACTGTCAAGTTCAATAGTGTTTTTATTAGTCTACAAAGCACTACAGCCACTTTGACACACTCTTTTATTGAGGGAACTAGTCCAGATTAAACCTAAAAGGAAACAGTTTTATCATGTGGAGTTTTAATTCAGCTCTGTTTAACTAGATACTGTCTTTTATTGAGGTATCTAGTCTGGATTAAAACTCCTAGGAAGACAGTCCCATGGCACTTATCGCAAGAGTTGGGATGTTAATGCTGGTGTCCTGGCAAAATGTCCATTCATCCCCTCTCCTCCCCCTGTAACTATTCCCCATGTTGTTGCTGTAAATTTGAATATTTTCTCAGTCAACTTACCTGTTAAAATAAGGGTAAAATAAATAAACCGTTTTTTCATTCAGGTCTCTCTGTTTAACCAACACTCTTTTTGTTTGTCTTTGACAGGAGAGAGAGCAGACTCTCACTCTAAAAGTGGGAAGAGTCCTTCAGAGGATCCAGACCCAGAAACATCCACACCAGCGAGACAGCACCACTACTGCCACTGTGGAAAGAGTTTTTGGTGGTTAGGGCACTTTAGAGACCATAAGAAAATGCACATAGGGGAGAAGCCTTACCAATGCTCCCAGTGTGAAAAAAGTTTTTACCACTTATGGAGCCTGACATTGCATAATAGAATACACACAGGAGAGAAGCCTTTCCACTGCTCCCTGTGTGGAAACAGTTTTACCAACTTAAGGGCCCTGAAAAGACATGAAAGGACACACACAGGAGATAAGCCTCATCACTGCTCCCAGTGTGGAAATAGTTTTACCCTGTTAGGGAGCCTGAAACGACATGAGAGAATACACTCTGGAGAAAAGCCTCACCACTGCTCTCAGTGTGGAAAGAGATTTTCCCAGTTAGGGGATCTAAAAAAACATAAGAGAACGCACACTGGAGAGAAGCCCTACCACTGCTCCCAGTGTGGGAAGAGATTCACCCGGTCAGGAAACCTGAAAAATCATGAGCTAACGCACTCTGTATATAAGCCTTATCACTGCTCCCAGTGTGAAAAAACTTTTTTTTCAACAAATGCCCTGAAACAACATGAGTTAACGCATGCTGAAGTGAAACCTTTCCACTGTTCCCAGTGTGGAAAGAGATTTTTCTTATCGGGGCACCTGAAAAGACATGAGCTAACACACTCTTTGGAGAAGCCTTTCCACTGTTCTCATTGTGAAAAGAGGTTTAAGAGTTTATGGAACATGAAAGTGCATAAGAAAAGACACACAAAGGAGAAGCCTTCCACTGCTCCCACTGTGGGATGAAATGTACATGGTTTCAACAGTTGAAAGAATCAACAGCTGAGAGAAGTTATCAGTGGTCCCAGTGTGGGAATGGATATAGTACAACACATGGGATTAGAGGCATTTGGGAAAGAAAATCTATTGAAGATAGTTTGGTTTATTTATTGTGTATAAAAATGTTATGGAAACTTTTATTTATGTGGAAAATCCCTTTACTATGCTCCTAGAATTGTATTTAAAGGGTTACTTAAGTACTTTACACCGCTGTTGATGAGTGGTGACAGAAATTAAGTTTTCCAGTATGTATAGACAGGCTCCAATTAATATGGATAGTAAAAAGTACAAAAATTAAAAGTAAAATTATGAAATAAAATGACGTCTACCTATCAGACTACACACACCTGTTCAAATAAATGTTTTCTCACGTGAGAAAACATTTATTTGAACAGGTGTGTGTAGTCTGATAGGTAGACGTCATTTTATTTCATAATTTTAATTGGATAGAAAATAATGTACTTTTTCGCCATACATTTTCCCTGACACCCAAAAGTACTCATAACATTCTGAAGGCTTAGCAGGACAGGAAAATGGTCCAATTCACGCACTAATCAAGAGAACATCCCTGGTAATCATTACTGCCTCTGATCTGGCGGACTCACTAAACACACCTTTCAATTATAGATTGTCTGAGGGTTAGAGTGTGTCCCTGGCTATCCGTAAATTAAAAAACAAGAAAATTGTGCTGTCTGGTTTGCCTAGTGTAGGGAATTTGAAATGATTTATACTTTTACATTTGACTTTTACTAGTATTTTACTGTGACTTTCACTTTTAGTTGAGTAATTTTCTGTTAAGGTATCTTTACTCAAGTATGATTGGGTACTTTTCCCACCACTGTTCATCAACAAACTGCGTGACAAAGCTGAACTTTCTTTTTGTGAGTAGCCTACAATAAATATGATTTTGTTGAGGACAATGTTGGACCATTACACATGGCCACTAGGGTACACATAGCCACTAGGGTACACATGGCCACTAGGGTACACATGGACTTAAAGTTCATGCAGTTCAAGAACACACACAGTGCTACCATTGTCTGATATTTTTGACTGAGAACGTGTTTTTGACTGTCCTGACTCGATAGACTGTATGCACGGAGACTGTCCTGACTTGATAGACTGTATGCACGGAGACTATCCTGACTCGATAGACTGTATGCACGGAGACTGTCCTGAAAACGTCTAAATTAATTACAGTTTTCTTGATTTAACTAAATAATTGATTAATTCTGACTATTTTGGAAGTGCAGTTGTCCTTTTATAGGGTTAAATCGAAGATGGTGTGAGGGAACTTTGATTTGAACAGGTGTACATGCATTTGCCGAAAAGGCACCTAAAGGACTCGGAGACCATGAGAAACAAGATTGAACTATTTGGCCTGAATGCCAAGCATCATGTCTGGAGGAAACCTGGCACCATCCCTACGGTGAAGCATGGTGGTGGCAGCATCATGCTGTGAGGATGTTTTTCAGCGGCAGGGACTGGGAGACTAGTCAGGATCGAGGGAAGTACAGAAAGGTAATTGATGAAAACCTGCGCCAAAGCGCTCAGGACCTCAAACTGGGGCGAAGGTTCACCTTCCAACAGGACAATGACCCTAAGCACACAGCCAAGAAAACGCAGGAGTGGCTTCGGGACAAGTCTCTGAATGTCCTTGAGTGGCCCAGCCAGAGACCGGACTTGAACCCAATCAAACACCTTTGGAGAAACCTGGAAATAGCTGTGGAGCGACGGTACACCTGACAAAGCTTGAGAGGATGTGCCAAGCTTGTAGCGTCATACCCGAAAAGACTCAAGGCTGTAATCTGAATATTTATGTAAATGTGATATTTCCGTTTAATTTTAATTTTATACATTTGCAAACAAATTCCCCAAAACCTGTTTTTGCTTTGTCATTATGGGGTATTGTGTGTAGATTGATGAGAAAAAAAGATGTAATGCACTGTACGTAGCCTGCTAGATAGATGCCGAGTTAAGAAATGCTTGTACCTTTTACCATCCATATCAAATGGAACCTGTCTATGCATACTGGAAACATTACCTGGACCTTCTTTAAAAGAAAGGGTCATTTTTTGAAGCCACATCACATGGACTTAAAGTTTATCAGAGAACACACACAGTGCTCCCATTGGCTGATATCTTTGACTGAGAAAGGGTTTGTGTTTATGCCACATTTAAATTAAATTGTACAAAGTGTAACACAATTTGTATGCTTTTTAAAACATGAATTGAACATGGTGTGAGTAATGTAGTTTGATAATAGTGTTAGTTTGAATAAAGTGAAAGAGAGAGGAGGATTGGAGGAGGGATGAGAAGTGAGCAGAATGTGTAGGCTTACTGCAGAGAGAACATCAGAATCTGTAGACCTACTGCAGAGAACAGCAGACTGTGTAGGCCTACTGC
>QNTS01011418.1:10860-28845 GCA_003317085.1 Hucho hucho
TGGAGGGCACAATGAACCACACTTCAGGATGGAGGGCACAATGAACCACACTTCAGGATGGAGGGCACAATGAACCACACTTCAGGATGGAGGGCACAATGAACCACACTTCAGGATGGAGGGCACAATGAACCACACTTCAGGATGGAGGGCACAATGAACCACACTTCAGGATGGAGGGCACAATGAACCACACTTCAGGATGCTGGGCTGAATGAATCCCACTTTAGGATGCTGGGCAGAATGGAGTAGAAGAGCTCTCCAGATGCAGAGTGTCCTCAGCATTATTATCACAGCTCTATACAGCCTGGGGTTGTCAGCCAAGTGGCACCCTATTCCCTACATAGTGCACTACTTTTGAACAGAGCCCTATGGACCCTGGACAAAAGTAGTGCACTAAATAGGGAATAGGGTGCAGCAGCTTTGCACTCTCTGAGCTAGTCTCAAAGTTCATTAGCAAATTGCTGTGCACCCTCCTCGTGCTTCTCTGCAATTAAAGACAACTGTGCAAACGGAACGCTAGCAGCTGCTGAGACGCGGTGGTTGGAACTACCTCCCATCTCTTTGCTCACTCGGAGGAGTGGAGAGTCATGTGTGGGCTAGGCAAATAAGTATGCAATCGGCAAGGCAAAAAGCGCCATGTCATCACAACACAGAGAAAATATGAAGCGAAGCCCTGGGTGGGGATATGTATACATGGGCCACTTCTGCATGCATGACTGAAGGACTTTTAAACAAAAGAATATGGAGCAGTGATTCTATACAAGTTTTAGGTGTTTTAGTTGTCGTGTGGAATCTTAGTTTGTGTGGAATCTTAGTTTGTGTGGAATCTTAGTTTGTGTGGAATCTTAGTTGTCGTGTGGAATCTTAGTTGTCCTGTGGAATCTTAGTTTGTGTGGAATCTTAGTTGTCGTGTGGAATCTTAGATATGTTCACATGAACACCACTTAACTAACAGAAAACCAAAGACTAAAGGAAACTATTAATGTAAATGTATGACTACCCTTCAAGTGGGTCAAAATGAGCAGGGAGGGGGCGAGGTCCAACATAGTAAATAAAGGCGTTAAATATGTTAAATAAATGTGGTACAACTAGTTTTCTAGGGAGAAGGAGGAAAAGGGTTAAGGGGACCATGGAGCCAGGCTGTGCTCTCACACACGCACGGACGCACACACACACCCAAACTGGCTTGGTCACATTCACAAGCCTTCCCAGCCAGACTCTCTCCCTCTCTCTATGACTGTTTCACCTCTCCCGTTTGCTCTTCTCCGCTCCTTTTTTGACTGCGTCGTTCCTGCATGCGCTACTTTCCTGCGCAAAGCAAGAGACAAGCAAAATAACAAGGGGAGGAAAAAAAAGATGGAGGAGTCGGAACGGAACATTATTGGTTCAATGCTTGGGTGCACAAGCTGCTAGTAACTCGGCGCAGACCCTGGAGTTTAATAAATTCAAAGTGCTCTTTTTTTTGCCCTTTTCTGCTACAGTCCCCTCGCTGGAATAAATTGGTTTGTGCATAAATGAGCTTCCGTTCCTTCTTGTTAACAAATTCTCTCTATTTTTTCCAGTCCAATTCAACGTTATGCCCCAGGGTATATATTAACCATCCATACGGACAGAGATCATTCTCACACCGCGCTAATCCGTTAAGGATGTCACAGCCGCCTAACAAACGCAAAAGCATCAAATGTCCTACAAGAAATACAAAATACTAAAATAGATAGCCTATATTCAGCTCAGCTGGAAAGTATCGCGATAAAAACAAGTGCAGTTTCATTTAATTGAAAATGGTCTTATCTTTGAGCCAAAGACCCCTCAGCGCTCTCTGGATAAGTTAATTTGTGGTTTATGGATCATTAAGCAGATATGCCTAAAATGTAGGCTATAGTGGATTGCTGCACTACTTTGTATTGTATCATAATCTTGCTCTGAAATATCACATGAACAGGAATTTAATTGATATGGACATATTCCAGATCTGTCAAACCCGTTTTACATAGAGGCCTATTAATGCGCTTCACAGCGGAGACACTGTCAACCTATATGCCTATATGATATTAGCCTCGATATTTAGGCTACAAGTAAGGCCATCATTAGATTAAAATAGGGCATGTCTTCATCTTAAAGTCAATTAAAGAACCATATCACTGCCCGCGAGCACAACATGATGTGCTTCATATACCTACAAACCCTAGGGTGTTCACGAAGCCTATATTTCTATACCCCTTTTATCTTCCACAGTTTCACTCATATCTCAGACTATCTAGGCGCAACGTCTTTGACAAGGTCCCCCAAGAATACGCGTTCAAAGAAACACTTAAGTGCACAATTGGCATCATGTTATTTAATTCTGCTTTTGAATTAAATGAAGTGTTATCAGGCGGGGCGATCTGCCTCATTAGCATAATCATTAATATGGGGCTGGTGACGGAGAGAGAGAGAGAGAGAGAGAGAGAGAGAGAGAGAGAGAGAGAGAGAGAGAGAGAAGAGAAGAGAAGAGAAGAGAAGAGAAGAGAGAGAGAGAGAGAGAGAGAAGAGAGAGAGAGAGAGGAAGCTAGAGGCAGGCAGGGGGTCGCTCCCATTTTGGTCCCAGCTCCTCCATGAATGACGATGCCTAGGCTGGCTATACTGCCTGCTTGTCTGACCCAACGACGCTATTCACCACAGAACATGAAAGCTGCTCGCTACCATTCTCTCCGGAGCACTAGAACAGACCGCCAGCTCTAGCCGGCCACTCAACCATATGGAGGTCCACGGATTTAAATTATTTAGCCTAATCGCTTCATTACTTTTTATATCTGCCTAGCCCGCTAATCTCTTTAATTTGGCCACTTGTTTTTTCCCCCCTTCATCGGTATCCATAGTCTATCTCTCTGAGGGCCACCATTCATTCTTCTCTAAAACCCTAACAGAGATAACTTTCGAAAATATAGTGCTATTTTGTTAAGTGAAATAAGAAAAGCTGTGTCTCTATTCAGGCTACAAAATGAGGCGTGCTATTAATGGCCTAAAATCCACCACATAAAAGATAGGGCTATAGATTTGCATAATTCTAATCATTATTACTGTTATCATTATTTAACGGCAGATACGGACCATTAGGGTCATGCCTGCGCGCGCACTACAACGTCCCTCGAGAGCGAGCAGCCAGTGGAGCACATAATGAAGGATGTGCTGATCTCGCGCTGATATCGCTACTGCTGCCCGCGACTCACAATAGGAAACATTGTCCTAATCTAGCCTACTGCCTTGTCCTAATCTAGCCTACTGCCTTGTCCTAATCTAGCCTACTGCCTTGTCCTAATCTAGCCTACTGCCTTGTCCTAATCTAGCCTACTGCCTTGTCCTAATCTAGCCTACTGCCTTGTCCTAATCTAGCCGACTGCCTTGTCCTAATCTAGCCGACTGCCTTGTCCTAATCTAGCCGACTGCCTTGTCCTAATCTAGCCGACTGCCTTGTAGTTTTCAAACTCAAACCGTAATTTCATCGAGTGCCATGGAATCTCTCTCGGCCGTCGCGCTTTAAAGCACAAAGTGGTCACGAATAGGGCTATAGCCTAAGCAATGTGCGCTCATGTCTGAGGAAAAATACTGACAAGACACCTAATGAACCGTAAACTACAACGGGAAATCCAAGGCAACTAAACCCACAGTCTCAGTCCCTCCGGTGAGATATCAAACTATGCGTTTGGCCTCTCCTCACTAGCTGCGTGGTAATATAAATGTACTGATGACGTTTCGTTTTGATTAAAAAATAGAAGACAGAGGTGGTGGAGAGGAGGAGGAAAATAAGAAAAGGGAAAGAGGGCTAAATTAAAATGGACAAGAAGCAGGTCAAGTTTATGGCGATGCTTTCTCGGGCTAATCTCCCCGGGTCGGTTCCCGGATCAAACCTTAATGGGCCAATAATGGATACATTATACAGAGAAATTTTCATTCCGATGGAATTTAAAACGGTCTTAATCATATGCAAATAACAGCGCCTCGCGGAGAAGTGACCCAGAAGACACCACACTGAATATTCCCAGTAGAGAGAGAGATGTGACATTACCTGATCAAGAGGCCCGGATGATCTTGTTATTTCCTCGTTGTCCGATTTTGATCCGCCTTCTCTGTCGTCGATAACCAAGTCGATGGGCATCTTTCCTTTCAGACAGCTGATGTACCGGTGACAGAAATTGTCACATAGTTCGTGTACCTAAAGAAAAACATAAAAGAGAATAGGAAAACACACACAACAACAACAACAAAAAGGATATGAAGTACCGTATATGTGACACATGAAATATATCCGACACATGAAATATATCCGACACGTGCCTGCAACTATAAAGCTACAAGCCCATTGGACAAAATGGCCCAAATGGTTTGAGGGGTACAGGCGGTGTTGCAGTGCGCTCCCACGTGACCAGCCGAATCCAGAAATATGAAGTAACTCTATTTTCCCAGAGCAAAATTGAGACTTCAACAAAAATTGACAATGACAAGAAGACTCGCGGGCTACAACCTAGTCAACAGCCGTGTTAAATGTATCAGTGCCTCAGGTTGTGTCCATTAGGGAGGTGGTGGGGTGACCCGACTGATTGACATTTAAGGTAAACTGCTTAATTTCCTCCAGTTATTCCATTAACACTACCGACCCAACCCGGTGCATGTCGCCTGGTCATGCCGAGGATGGTGCATGCTGTATGGGCTAAATGCATCGCTACACATCGCTACACAATGCTGCTACAGACTGCAACGACCCTTCTGTTATATAATTTTTCGAATGTTATTCAAATAGCCCAACACTCGGCAAATACTGAAAGTTAATTAACAATCATTTCAACTGATCAATTGTGTGGACAGTGTGCTGCCATTGGTAAAACATATCAATAAACCAAAACAATGACCTCACTAATGTCACTCCAATCTAGGCTACAGCGGGCTACTTCTCTCGGCCTTTAGCATTATCCAATACCTAAAGCGCGTATAACATACTTTAAGTTATATAATTAATTCACCTTGTATGTAATTTACACCAAAATAAACTATTAGCTCTCAGAGAGATTTGGGCGCAGAGATATCCGCTCCACGCAGTTGTAGCAGCTTGCGTTGTGATTAGGCTACAACGCTGAAGAGAAATAGGCCCCATGATTGATTTCGACACTAATTATAGCCGACTAGAAAAATACATTTATGCAAATGTCGCCCATAGCTCTGAAGTGTGACAAGGCCAGGCAGCAACAGGGAGGTGAGCTGGGATATTACCTTTTCCAACTCCAGAAGATGAAACCGTAAAACTTGAATGGCTTGAATCATCTGAAAAATGTAAATAACAATAAAAAAGATTAGCTTGTAAAATGTCCTAATATGAAATAGGCATGTTTCTGGATAGGGTAAAAGAAACTACAATGGAGAAAATTATTCATGTTAAATTGGATTTTGAATTTTGATTTTATGTCGAGCTGATATTCAACATTATAAGCGTACAGTATTACAACATGGGCAAATCAATCAGCCATAATAGAAGCTATCCCAGACATAAGCATTAGATAGCCTACATTACAAGTGAAAACTATTAGCATAATAACTTTTCATCGAGGGAAAAGTAGTCCAAATCCATTTGACAGCTTTCTAATGCGGCCCTCAAAAGATGGTTATCTGCCGTGACAACCGAGGGCTATCACGAAATCAAACAATCCGGATTGAAGAACAAGAACCTCCAGTCGTTGGATAAACTTTTCTGAACATTAACAGCGTCTCGTGCTCAGAAACCTTGACATAATATGAAGACGAGCCCTGATATGTTGGATACATCCACTTTTACTCTTAGTCCTTAGCCCACTCCTTGTATAATCAAATAAATGTTTGTCTTACCAGGTTATCCAGTTCTGGATTGGATGAAAATAACGGTTTTTCTGCCCGAATCTAAAACCACAAAATGATGAACACTTCAACACTTATGGGCAATATCCGTGAAAAAATAATAATGTGTTTAATATTAAAATAATATACCCAATATTGAACAATGTGTAAATCATCAACTACTATTAATGGCATAACAAATACTATAGGTTACTTCTAAACAATACACGCTTCAAAACATTTCCAATGCCTAAACTTTACAATAACATATAATTACACTAACAAAATACCCAGCTTAAAAACATGGGCTTATACTTAGCCACACACACTTATAATCGTATGCGTAATGTAGCCTATGTTAATAACGCGTAACGTTTTTTCACCGACCTGTTTTGCAAACACTGCTATATCTTCATTGAAAGATTCCGATGAACAAACGTCTCCTCCCGCTACCCCAGGCTCTCTGGGCGTGCAAGTCGCTAATTCACATTTCTCAAAAATCAGTGCAAGCAAGGGGAACAGGGGGTGCCTGCATGGAATCAAACACAATAGCAAATGTCACCGCAGAGAACAAGGCCGGGGTCAACACTGGTTCTATAAGCTACTCTCAACAACTAGGAATAGCTCTGGGAAATGGCGATATGTGTATACTGTTTTATGTATATGGCGTTTATAGCCTATTAGCGCAGAAAAATATTCAAACGATATCGTTTTTACTGACAGATAATTGTGTGAAATGATTTGAATAAAATGTTCTTTTTTTTGTGCATCACTGTATTTTCTCCTAGGCCTATAGGCTAGATCTGACTTTGTCTTTGAAAATATCAAAAGTTTATTATGTGCACTTTGTTACATTTTGGTCTCATTTGTAAGTCGCGGATATGACCGTTCTGAATATGTTAGGGCCAATGTCTAGAATTTAAGAAAATATGGCGCTCTCAAGTAAGCCTACCATTGAACTGAGTAAATAGTTAAATTATATGTGACATGTTCAGTCACCATACATACATCATGCTTTGGAATTTTAATGAACTCATCCAAATTAATGTAGGGTGTGCATAATTTTGGGTGTCTGTTTTATTACATAAAACTCCTCGAAATTGGCCATATAACATGACCATTGCACACCATTTAGTTATATTAGTGTGTAGTAATCAATTACAGGTCCATGTAAAACTACAATAAACTAATATAGTCTAAAACGTGCTGCGTAACATAGTAGCTATTGGTCGAAGGGTCACGGGTACATAATATTTTGTGTAAGCAAATATTGTAGCCTACATTTTGAGTACATACAACAGAAAACTTTTGTGCCAAGTTATATTTATTTGAACACAACTTTCGACAATAAATGATTGTTCCAAAACAACAATAATTCCCAGGTAACAATACCACGTGGATTTTACTTTTCCCAACCGCTCATTACGGCCTACACACTTTCTACTCCAACAAGAAAATCAACCAAAACATCTGAAATCCCATACAACGCTGCTCATATATAACCGCCGTAAGCTACAGTCACCTACCCGTATATCTGGTCTTTATCCCTCTTCAGGGCGTCGTTGACGGACGAGCCCATGCTAGGCGGCATGGCGTTGCTGTGGGCTGTGTGCGGGTACTGGTGTGAGTGTAGCTGGGGGCCGTGGTTGAGGTGGACGGCCTGCATGGAGCGGGCACCGTGCGGGTCGCCGTACATGGTGGTGGGGATACCCACCCCGTCCATCCCGTAGTGGGGCAAGTCTTCGTACTGTATACACAATAACAACACAGTTTCCTACTGAATGGCCAGTTATAGGACTGTGATGGTTTTACGCACTTTGCAAACAATACAAGAATATGGGTGAATAGTAGACTACCAGTGACTGAATAAATAAAAAGTTAAGTCTATCGAGGTTGGCCTAAGTTACCTTGTTTATATTCAAGCATATAATACCCCTAAAGTTCAACTGTAGCTCTAAGTGTATTTTAAATATTTACACCACCATATAAGAAATAGTAACAAAATATGGATAATCTCGTTAAAACATTATTCAAATCTGATCTTTAACTCCAAAGCTAGGCTACTAAATAGCAAAAACTGAAATATATATGAGCGGGATTAAACGGATGACAAGCATGCATGTTTCGGTCTTTGTGTATGTTGAATTATTTGATAGTAGGCTTTCATAACATCTAGTCTCTTTAATTGCAGTGTTTGCTAATTTTAGAGCATCATTAGAATTGTGTAACATTGGTTACTCTGTAATTACACGCCAAATACACCTTCATTCATATATTTAACAAACGCAGTTAAATTGATGTTTCTGTTTGTCATAATGATGATAATTGAAGATGCCTACTATAGATCTAGCTTTTTATGAACATTTAAGCCAAGTAATTTGTAGTTATAAGGTTGTCTACATATTTTCCATCCCTATACGCCCATACTAAATGTGTGCCTGATAATGCCCTTTCACATAGACATACCACATTATAACTAAAAGTTAAAACAACATTTATGTTGGGGCCTGTTTCTTTAACGAATTAATGAATGATTTTAATGGTGTATTGTGGACTCTGAACGTGCCAGCGGTATTATAAAGACTATCATTTAGACCCTGAAACGTGGAGAGGTGCAAAAGGAACCCGCGTGCGTCTCTCCAACAAGCAAAAGGTATTTAAGTAAGTGTGATCTCTATTTTACAATTGTTTACTTTTCATTTACAAACATTCTGCGATCCAGTCGGCTATTCCGGGGGTTTTAGGCTATGTATCAAATCATACGTTACCATGACAAAAATGTGCTTTATTAGCATATGCAAAAATATTGTTTACACAAATTACTCAATTAAACGTTATTAGGCCTACTTTGTAATAAACTACAAGTGAGGATGCAATTCTAGATGTTAATGAATTATAATCTAAAAAACACTGAGAGACTCAAACCTCAAAACATTCACATGAATTCGATTAATTACAAAAATGACTAAAGTCTTGTAAATTCAACTTTGGAAGTATAAAGGTTGGGTTTGTTTTGTCCCATTGCTCCTTGTTTCTCTTCCAGTAACTGGCCTGTCAAAACTAATCTGGAAACAGCAGATAGGATGACACTTCTAATGTCCCTAGTCGGGGTGTTCGCGAAGCAGCAAATATGTGCGTCCGTGCGTAATATTGTGCCAAAGATGCAAAACATGGAATTCGGTCCAGCCGGGTCTTGAAGAAGAAAATAAAGTTTCGCCGGAGCGTCTGTCATTGGCCACGTTACCGTGTTCATGGCTTTTCGTTTTCACACAGTGGAGTTACAGTGGAACTTTCAGGATAGTCTTTCTACGTACCCGCTGCGCCATATCCCTCCTCTAGCCCCTCTCTTCTTCTCTCCTTTCGCTTCGGATATATCCCCTAAGAGGCCAGGGTGAAGAACAAATAAAAACGCAAATTCCAAATGCGAGATCTTTCAAGAATCCGTATTTCTTGCAAGAGAAAGGCAACGATGAATTCAAGCCAGCCCTCTTCAGCTCAAGTTCAGTCCAAAGCAACCGCGAATAGGGCCCGAGCTATCCCCAGGGCAGTGGCATAGGGAGAGAAAACCCAGTCTTATTTTCCAAAAAACAGTATGAAAATACCCCTCAAAACAAAAACTAGCGAAGTCTCATGGCTTTTTGCCACCACGCCTGTCAATCAAACGCCGAGGCTTGTCAAGTAGCCCGGAATGAATGATGATTCGCGGCGCGCTTCCACGGGTTAGCACACCTAATGTGAATAGTCAAATGCACACAAAAAATTCAGCTCACTCGTTTTTCTTTTGATCACTCTCGGCTCCTGGGTTGATTTTTTTTAAACGCAAAAGCCCTGTAAAGGAGATCAGGAGGAGGTGGGGTGATAATTCAGGCTTAGTCTTTCTTAAAGGAGCAGCCCTCGATCGATGCTGTGCTCAGCCGCCAACTCCTCGTTGGTTTGTGTACAATGGGTGCGAGTAGTTGGGAAACGCGACTGAGGAGTGGATATGGACCAGACTGCCGAAACCCGGAAGTAGTGGTGGCCATAACAGGTCGCGTTTTACACAATGCGAATGGGCTACATCAAGTCGCGCGGAGAGGAGGGGGGTGTCGTGGGAGGACCTTCGAAAGCTCGAGCTGAGCAGTCAGTGGGTATTCCGAGCCCCTGTCTGTTTGTGTTCTAGGCTATAGGGAGAATATCCCTCAACCCATGATGGTGTTGCTCTGGTCAAAGCCATGCATGCATAGCGTTAGTCTCGGCGTGTGAGATATCACCCTGGCTCTTGGTAGTGTAGTCTACTCTACTGTAGTGTGTTTGACTCATGTTTTTTAAATTATATTTACAAATGTGGATTTTCCAACTAATCCCAAGATTATCGTCTCAGGACTTTGATGCCATTCCAGATTTTAATAATCTGAAAACTAGCAGGCTACTAGTAGAAGAGAACCCACTGGGCACACACTGGTTGAATCAACGTTGTTTCCACCTCATTTCAATAAAATTATGTTGCACCAACGTGAAATAGACGTTGAATTTACCTCTGTGCGCAGTAGGAAATGCCTTTCAGTATGCTATT
The DNA here is from genome assembly GCA_003317085.1 of Hucho hucho. Lineage (NCBI taxonomy): Eukaryota > Metazoa > Chordata > Actinopteri > Salmoniformes > Salmonidae > Hucho > Hucho hucho. The sequence continues at coordinate 21,257 of QNTS01011418.1, forward strand.
CTAATTATATTTATATCCGTTACAAATCCATGTTTTTGAACAGTAGTTAAATATGAAATATACCTATGGTAATGTCCTTCTAAAGTGCTCTTTGTTGTAACATACCCAGCCTTTCCTCTTTGACTATGGAAGCAGTTTCCACCTTGAACGGGTCTAGAGGCACTTAATCATTCCTATTCATGTCAGCCCAAGTCTACTCATCTCTGTTATTGTGGAAATGTCTTTCTCTATTTGGACTATAACTGGGCGGGACTTCCTAAAAACATGTCATTTCGATGCAGCTATGACTTTCCGTAGCAGGTTAGGAGAATTAACATAGCAGTTTAGGAGACGTAGGTTAAGGTTAGGAAAATGGTTAGGGTAAGGGTTAGCGAAAATGCTCTCCTAACCTGCTATGAAAAGTCACTTGTAAAGAAGTGGCATGTTTTTAGGGAGTCCCATAAGTTGCTTCTGCAAAAGAGCAGATACATGATTTCATATCACACTTTTACTTCAGACTTTACACTGTCTTACAGTAGCCTATTTGATTTGGGAGAAATAGTTGAATTACTTGATTAGATATATGTATATATATATATATATATATATATATATATATATATCGTTAGGTTTGATGAAGTTAGTGTGCCCAATACTGTGTAGGCCATTGACAACATTTGGTATTTTCTGGTAAAATATAAATATTTTTTACTAACAGTCTGTTTACTAAGACATTTGGGATGGTGCTGTTTAATTGGTCTTTCTTTAAAAGTGAAGCTGAAAAAAACTCCCTAGATTAGAGTCTCTCTATCATGTCAGCTTCATGTTGCTGTCAGAGTGCTACAGAGTGCTCCAGTTCTCCATGTGCCCTCCGTCACCCATTCCCCCTCGCCAGCGCCGAATGGGCCGTTCCGAGTCGCTGCATGCTCGCGGAGTCCGCCAGGGGTGTCCAATGGAAGCACGGCACAGTGATGCGAGCCCCCTATTGGATATCAATTATTGGGTGGTTGATCGATTTCAGGTCACATTGGTGGGGAGGTGCAAAACAAAACATTGCTCGCAAATTAAAAACACGTCTTTTGTAATAAGTCTATATATACATTTGCCAAAATGTTTGAATATTTCACAAACCCTAGCTCGTTCTCATTTGTCTTTTAGGCTTCTCTCTCTCTCTCTCTCTCTCTCTCTCTCTCTCTCTCTCTCTCTCTTCCTCTCAATAACACAATAACACACACATGTTCTATTTTCCATCTCTATCCTTGTCCTTACTTTCTAAAACTGTTTATATATAGCCTATATATACAATATCTCTATATTTAAAACCTATATAATAACTAATTATACATTTTATCGGGTTGATCTTACCCCAGATTAAAAACTTTAACTTTGTTAAATATTCTCTATAATCGGATTACCGTGTTATTTCGTCAATAAATGACATGTTATTCCTCACAATGACCCCTTTGTCACCGTGTGCACATAGGACTATATAGCTTACTGCTGAGGGTAAAAGGGCAGCCCAATTTATAATATTTATTTACAAATCGATTTATGGAAAAGGAACCACTGATCTATTATATTAGACTCTACAACTCAGATCTGATATCAATGAAAATCGTTGACAAAGTATACATTCAAATGGATGAATTTCTTTATACTTTTCAATACAATATATGCGTGTATTGCTTGAACTAGGTGGATGTATAGTATGGCAGCCTACAATACTGATAAGAAGCTATTCAAACGAGTTACTACACTTGATTCAACACAAATGCCAGGAGACAGTGGGCTACAGGCTAAATGATTATGTTCAGCCTGGGCAGCTATATGTGCATATACATTACATTTCGCTCTCTCTCTCTCTCTCTCTCTCTCTCTCTCTCTATATATATATATATTTATATTTTATCTGTACGTATAGACTACTTATTTCACACAAATGCCAGGAGAGAATGGCCTTTCATACGGCTTGGCTATATCTTCTGATTATGCTAAGCCATCCCGTCGCTGTTCATAACGTGTTACTCCAAACGCCCTGATGACAAGGTGTTTAAAGTAAGCCTGCAGATTCATCTGTCATCGATCATAATGCCCCGCTGCCAGCCGCACTGTCATATCAGATAATACTGCGTTCACACATTCAGACGCGACTCCCGTGGTACCACCACCACCAGTCCGGATCGGTGGGATCCAAATTTACAGGCACGAAATTACTATTAAAGCCCCGTGCACCGACCGACGGATGAGTGAGGCATGTACGGGGCTTGGGGCAGACACTGTAACGGGCTCTGTTGGACTGGGAAAGCTATATGAAGGCGGTGAGGACACACGGGTGCATGGAATTCCCGGGGAATCGTGGGTTACGCACAAGGATGGAAGCAAAACATTGACGATAAATTATCTGCGCATATTGAATAGACCTCGTTATATTCCTTTTACTTTCAGTAATTCGTGGGTGAGTAGTTATCTCTCCTAAATGGTGTTTTTCTACATTAACAAGCCCAATGCAGCCTATATGGTGGAAACGTGAGTGAAAATATCCTCACCTATTTTTAGGCACATAAAAATGATTTATTTACGTTAAGAAATATTAGATTTATTGACATATGCATTTCGTTTTACAATGCATGACTGGATGCCACAAGGCATTTAACCCTCGTATTTTCAGAACTGTGTCTATCTCTATCCAACTAAATTGGTCGTCTTCGTAAATAGCTCGAGCCTGGTCTAAATTGACATGGAAAGGTGAATTACATCAACGTCTAGGCTACTAACTGCTGTCACAGAACCAGAGTGGCATTATAAAGTAATTAAGTTGCTTCAATTACCGTCTATAAAAGGACCTTACAGACCACAACAGGGGCAAGCAGCAATACTTTCACTCATGCTCTTTGGGTTTCTCATTGGCGAGGGTCAGCTCATTCTAGAGAGAACAAATATCATCATTTCATCTTTAATCTGCTTCCGGAGGACGATAATGTCATGAGGCATGTCATGAAATCAAAAGGTATTACTTTTCGGACAGTCAAATCTGAGTTGACAGCCACATTCGATTGACATAACAATTAGATACATTGTTTGAGAGTAGTGCACGGGATGGTCAACGTGTTGACCTGCAGTCTAATTTAGGGAAGGGGAGAAAAGTAAAGTCAATTAAGGATTAAACAATATCATGCTGGAAAATTGTTATTGGGGAAAAAGTCGTATAGGCCGGTGTTTTAATTTAGAATAAAACAAGTTGTTTTAAAAAATCATTATTATTTCACAACTTTATGCACAACTTTCTATATGGACTAATAACATGCCCTTTAATAGGCCTACAACTTAATTACATTAATGAACAATAATTAATCGTATTTTCCAAGCCATGAGCATAGCCTTCTGTATGATTCACGCCTCCCGAAAAAGTTTGAAATATCAAGTCTACATTAGCAAAGAAATCCCATAGACTATAATGTCCGTGTATTTGTCTTTCCTAGTAATTGTTCCTCAACTTCTCTCCCTAAAAGCGCCTGGCACGGCGTGGTGCAGGAGTCAAACGGAGGTCAATCTTTATCAGCCCTGCAGCAATGCGCCCAAACGTGTCAGGATCCGTAGAGCCTCAGCCACAGCACAGGTCATCGCTGGATTCTGTTTTGTAGCAGCATGTAGTCCGAACGTTTGGCTGGAACATATAGCTGTATAGATTAGGCTACTTGTTAGATACGTGGGTAAACTTTTTTTTCCATATTATAATTAGTAACACTGGCATTGCGAATAATGTTCATTTGCTCTCCTTGCATTATATACAAAGTATTGTCTACAATGTAGGCCTAATAATTATCTGGGAAATAGTGAAATGAATTAGTCCAAAAGCAATATTAGGATATATAAACGAATTGGCCTGATAGTTTGAACTCTGGTTTAAGTGTGTGGTTACAGTAGCCTAGCCTATACACTTGTTAAAAAAATAAAAAGTACAATTGAGTGTATTGTTTTTATAACCAGTGAGCGTCTTTATTTAGAAATGAATGAAATCCTCTACATCAACAATTCCGATGATTTTTGCAGCAATATTATTCTTTAGACTTTTAGGGGAAGAGTTGGATACTTTGACGGGGCGGCAGGTAGCCTAGTGGTTAGAGCGTTGGCCCTGTAACCGAAAGGTTGCTAGATCCCCAAGCGGACAAGGTAAACATCTGTTGTTCTGTCGATCTTCTTCTGAACAGTTAAACCCACTGTTCCTAAGCCGTCATTGTAAATAAGAATGTGTTCTTAACTGACTTGACTAGTTAAATAACTATAAAAAAAAAATTATCAATACAGTAAGCAACTTGATATTTAAAACTTTATATAAAAACTATATCTGAGTTATAGCCTAGTGTCAACGTAAATTGTTATAGGCCTGTATTAAAAGTTGAGATGTTACAATCGAGATCCCAATTTTATCCTCAATTGTTATGCGCTGATCACACACACCAGAACGCAACGTGTCAGGAACTCCACACCATGAGAAACAATCACCAGTGACGCCCTGCAATATCTAGAAAAATCTAAAGGGACATTGATATTACATATTCATCAATGAACAGCACATTTCCAAACGATTGTCTTTCCACTAGTCTAATGATAGTGTGAAGTATCTGGAAGAAATGCATTCCGATTCAGGTACTTCTCTCCATTTGCACAAGACAAATGTTACTGTTTACTATAGGATGCCGTTCTCCTTGATACACAACGTTAACGCTTAATCGTTTGCGCCTTCTACCGGCGTTAGGAGAAATTACATGTATTATCAAAGGTAAGGTGACAAGAACTAAAGTTGAGCGAACAATTCAACTTGATCAACATTACAAACAGCTATTATCATTTTTTTATTTTCTAAAAAAATACTTTGAAATTGAGTTTTCTTTAAAAAGCCCGTTGCCTATTGGAAGGGATTTATAGGTAGACATTTAATAACGGACATGATCACAGTGGAACATTAAAAGCACAACCAGAATTGCTTACTATTCCATTAACAACATCATTTACCCAGCGTGGATATAATATGATGAGTATGGTAGTTTCAAGTCTTTTGGATTTACTCTATGCTTCCTTGTTTCTCCTTTGAGCTTAATAAATATTTTCATGTAAATATTGTTTATGCTTTGTTTGCATGTGTGTGTGAATTAATTTTTGCATTGACCATAGATAGGCCTGCAGTAAACACCCCATCATTAAATTGTGAGAGAAAATACTATAATAGACATATTACAAAACATTAAGAACACCTTCCTAATATTGGGTCATAATTCTGTGAAATTGTTCAAGTAGCTGCACTCCCCAGAGGAGAAACAGGCCTTATTATCAGTATATATGGAGTTGAAAGACCCAGAAGTAACGTAGGCTAATAAACACAGGTACTGGGAGGCGGGCTGAAACCAAGAAGATGTGGAAATTACAATCATTAAAATGGAATATGCTATACATTATTTGAAGCATAAAGTAGCATGATTACACGCACGCGCACACACACACACACACACACACACACACACACACACACACACACACACCACAGGGTGTAATAATAGATCCACTGTTCTCAGAATACTACCACTCAATTTTCACATTGTGGCAGCGGTCACAGGTCATTGGTTGAAGTGCTGCTAACATGGCATGCATCCTAAACGGCACCCTGTTTCCTATATAGTGCACTACTTTAGACCAGGGGGCTCTGCCATTTGGGATGCAAACATAGAGGATACAGTCCTCTTAAACCTGCAGGTAGCCTAGTGGTTAGAGCGTTTTTCGCCAGTAACTGAAAGGTTGCTGGATCGAATCCCTGAGCTGACAAGGAAGAAATCTGTCCTTCTGCCCCTGAACAAGGCAGTTAGCCCACTGTTCCCCTGTAGGCCGTCATGGTAAATAAGAATTTGTTCTTAACTGACTTGCCTAGTTAAACAAAGAAATAAAAAACCCAGGGACCGACACAGAACACATCACCATCACACACACCTATCTAACCTCTCTTTTTCTCTATCCCTACCCCCTCCATCATCTACCTCTCATTTCCCCACCCCCTCCCTCCCTCTTTCCCACCCCCTTCCTCTCCCTCAACATTTGTCATTTGTGCTATTATTTCAGGTGTGCTAATGGTGTCAGAGACACTGAAGGGGAGAGAAGAGAGAGAGAGAAGTAGAGAAAAAGGGAAGGAAAGAGAGAGAAAGAGATGGAGAGAGAGAGAGGGAGGGAAAGAGATGGAGAGAGAGAGAGGGAGGGAAAGAGAGAGAGACAGAGAGAGAGAGGGAGGGAAAGAGAGAGAAAGAGATGGAGAGAGAGAGCGAGTGAAAGAGAGAGAGAAAAAGAGACAGAGAGAGAGAGAGAGATACTTTAACCATCATTACAACACTGTATATGTACATAATATGACGTCTGTAATGTCTTTATTCTTTTGGAACTTCTGAAAGTGTAATGTCTACTGTTCATTTGTATTGTTTATTTCACTTTTGCATATTATCTACTTCACTTGCTTTGGCAATGTTAACATATGTTTCCCATGCCAATAAAGCCCCATGAATTGAATTGAGAGAGAGATAGAGAGAGAGAGAGAAAGAGAGAGTGACATCTCCTCTGGATGAGTGTGATTTGACGTGGATGTCGATTAAGCCAGCCCCCCGCACCTCTCTGATTCAGAGGGGTTGGGTTAAATGCGGAAGACACATTTCAGTTGAATACATTCAGTTGGACAACTGACTAGGTATCCTCCTTTCCCTTTCATCTAGAGAGTCAACCAGGCAGCCTGCCTTGTTCCTTCAGAGCGACCAGGACAGGGCCTTAGAGTGAGAAGCAAAGGGTTAGTGCCTCCGAGGGGGGAGTAGGGGGTGAGTGAGCTGCTTCATGTGTCAGCCAATCACAGGGTGAGGCAGGAAGAGTCTCACACCTCCCAGAGAGACTGTGAATTGATCAGCACCTCTGAGAAAGTGAGAGAAAGTGAGAAAGAGAGAGTGGGGGAAGAGAAGAGGGGACAAGAAGGGGAGGGGGGAGAGCGTATAAGGTAGATGTGTGAGTAGTGTGCTGACTAGAGAGGGAGAAAGGGAGAGAGGGAGAGAGGGTAAGACAGAAAGAGAGAGACGAGGGAGAGGAGTGCCGACTAGAAGAGAGAGAGAGAGAGAGAGGGAGGGAAGGTGAGAGAGAGAGAGAGAGAGAGAGGGAGAGAGAGAGAGAGAGAGAGAGAGAGAGAGAGAGAGAGAGAGAGATAGATAGAGAGGGAAGGTGGGAGAGAGAGAGCTGCAGAGGTGTGAAAATTCATTCTTTTCTGAGAGGGCATCAGGAGGATAGTAGAGAATAGCCTGAGACCATGGTATAGTCCAGTGGTAATGACCCCCTAACACACAGCACTGAGGAATCTATATCTAACAGGACATGGTACAGTCCAGTGGTAATGACCTCCTAACACACAGCACTGAGGAATCTATATCTAACAGGACATGGTACAGTCCAGTGGTAATGACCTCCTAACACACAGCACTGAGGAATCTATATCTAGTAGGACATGGTACAGTCCAGTGGTAATGACCTCCTAACACACAGCACTGAGGAATCTATATCTAGTAGGACATGGTACAGTCCAGTGGTAATGACCCCCT
>QNTS01011419.1:8364-18485 GCA_003317085.1 Hucho hucho
AGAGGACACAAAGACCCAGAGTACGTCTGTACAGAGGACACAAAGACCCAGAGTACGTCTGTAGAGAGGACACAAAGACCCAGAGTACGTCTGTACAGAGGACACAAAGACCCAGAGTACGTCTGTACAGAGGACACAAAGACCCAGAGTACGTCTGTACAGAGGACACAGACCCAGAGTACGTCTGTACAGAGGACACAGACCCAGAGTACGTCTGTACAGAGGACACAGACCCAGAGTACGTCTGTATAGAGGACTCAGACTCACATTATTATAGGTAACGACACATGCCTTCAATCCAATATGACTTCACAGTTTCCTCTCTTTGACCTGGTAGGCTGCACAGCGCATTTCACACAACGGTTGTGATACAACAGATATTTGTGAGGAGTCTGTATGCACAAGCATGTTAAGACAAGTGTTGTGATGGGAGGGGGGGGGGGTCTCCTATGTTGTATTCAGAGGGTCAGATGATAGTTAACCTTGCAGAGGTCTCTGATCTGTAGGATGTCACTCTTGTTCCCTCCGTTATAGATCCTCTCTCTCTCCACCGCCACGTCCTCATCCTCGTCTTTAGGAGGGGGCCCTCGGAAGTCGGATAACCTGGAGGGGAGATTGATTGATTGAGTGATTGATCAATACAACCCCGTTTCACACACAATGTACGTAGGGTTTGAGATAAGTGTGGTTCTAACTTGAATGACCCACTAAATTAGGTCCATTTTTCAGTGTGAATGGGATTTTAATTTCCTAGTGTGCAAAGGACGGGATACAAAAAAAAATCCTTGAACATGGTGATATTGGAGCTAGTTCCTCACCAGTGGTCGAGGAAGAAGCGGTACTGTATGAGGATATTGAAGAGGAAATAGACACATCCCTCTATAGCCATGAAGACCAGGTTCTTCCCTACAAAGTCCCATTTAAACGGGTCCATGGCACGGTCCTCACCTGAAACACAACATGGGACAATATACCAGGCCTTGATCCTCAGAAGACTTGTCTGAAGCACAAACGGATCTGGTTACCAGGCTAGAGATGGGCCAGAGTGAATAGGCTGGAGGAGGTTTAAAGAATAGTTTATTTTCAGTCAGGAGTGTTGTAGGCTGGAGGAGGTTTAGAGAATAGATGAGTGTGGAAGTGTTGTTGGCTGGAGGAGGTTTAGAGAATAGATGAGTGTGGGAGTGTTGTAGGCTGGAGGAGGTTTAGAGAATAGATGAGTGTGGGAGTGTTGTTGGCTGGAGGAGGTTTAGAGAATAGATGAGTGTGGAAGTGTTGTAGGCTGGAGGAGGTTTAGAGAATAGATGAGTGTGGGAGTGTTGTGCGCCATAGAGATACAACACTAGCTATGTTGTGCTCACCAAAGTGTGCGTAGACATCAGTCACCGCCTGGTTCATAGCCATGTCAATCAGCCCCCGGCCCAGACAGAAGTGAGGGAACACCAGGAGGCCTTTCTTCAGCCACTCATTGAACTCTAACAAGGCCTGGGGAGCACAACAACAATACAATAAACAACACCACAATAAACAACAACAACACAATAAACAACAACAACACAATAAACAACAACATAAACACCAACATAATAAACCAATAAACATTAACACAATAAACAACAACAACAATACAATAAACAACAACACAGCAAACAACAACAAAGTAAACAACAACAACAATACAATGAACAACACAATAAACAACAACAACATCGACACACCAAACAACACAATAAACAACAACAGCACAATAAACAAAAACAACAATACAATAAACATCAACAGCAATACAATAAACAAAAACAATTAAACATGACTTGCTCCCTCTCCCGTTCTTTCTCTCTCATACACAATCTACCTCTCACTCCCTCTCTCTCTCCCCCGTCCTCACCCGGTTGTTCTCGAACAGTTCCAATATGAAGGTGAGGGCGCTGCTGTTGATGCCGATGAACAGGTTTATGCAGGACAGAGAGACGTAGGCTGTACTGGGGATGTTAAAGATGTATGACATGGGGTACATCATGGGGGTTACTGACCACCTAGAGAGAGAGAGAGATAAGATGAGGGACAGTGTCTGACAGACCAATCAACCTGCACATGTCCTCTACTGTATGCTTAGTGTTATTGTTCAATGTGTGGTTATTTTGACCCTTGGTTATTGTTGTTACTGTTGTCCTGTTGACAATTTTGATTGTTATTATTTTCATAAATATCCCAAGTAAGCTTCGGCAATATGTACATTGTTACGTCATGCCAATAAAGCAAATTGAATTGAATTGAAATTGAGAGAGAGAGAGAAAGAGAAGAGAGATAGAGAGAGAAGAGAGCGAGAGAGAGAGAGAGAGAGAGAGAGATTTAGGACGTCAGAAGGGGGTTTGAAGCAGAGCATCAGCGTTGTCCCACCTAAAACAAACAACACCTTACAAAGGCTTTATATAGCATTCATAAAGTCTTCATAAGCAGTACACAGAAGCTTCCCAAATCATATGTCTAGAACTCACCCATACAGGAAGAGCAGGAGAACGAGGGCTGGCAGGTTGGTGGGTGATGTGTAACACTTCTTGTCGAAGGCCACAAAGATCCCCACCACCATGGCTGTACTGAGAGAGTAGTTCATCTGGAGAGAACGGAGATGGAAAATATGTAAAACAGGTGAAACGAGTCACTGACACATCCATGTCAATCAGATTCCAATTTGAATTGCCGCCAGGGCTGGGGGCGAAACTGTGATGAGTTTATACCTAAAAAATACTTATTCAGACTTGCCCCGGGGCCCAGCTGTATGTACAATTTGGTACTTCTATCACAAAATATATACAATATATTCAATACAGTTAGCAAGTAAGCATTTAATTGCACTGTGTACACCTCTGTATCCGCGAGCCTACCAGACGGGGTAAATGTTTTGCATACCTCCCAAACAGACCTATAGATGATGCAATATCAATCGCACTCCACACTGCCCTTTCCCACCTGGACAAAAGGAACACCTATGTGAGAATGCTGTTCATTGACTACAGCTCAGCATTCAACACCATAATGCCCTCCAAGCTCATCACTAAGCTAAGGACCCTGGGACTAAACACCTCCCTCTGCCACTGGATCCTGGACTTCCTGACAGGCCGCCCCCAGGTGGTAAGGGTAGGCAACAACACATCTGCCACGCTAATCCTCAACACAGTGGCCCTTCAGGGTGCGTGCTTGGTCCCCTCCTGTACTCTCTGTTCACCCACGACTGTGTGGCCAAGCACGACTCCAACACCATCATTAAGTTTGCTGACAACACAACGGTGGTAGGACTGAGACAGCCTATAGGGAGGAGGTCAGAGACCTGGCAGTGTGGTGCCAGGACAGCAACCTCTCCCTCAAAGTGAGCAAGACAAAGGAGCTGATCGTGGACTACAGGAAAAGGCGGGCCGGACAGGCCCCAATTAACATCGACGGGGCTGTAGTGGAGCGGGTCGAGAGTTTCAAGTTCCTTGGTGTCCACATCACCAACAAACTATCATGGTCCAAACATACCAAGACAGTCATGAAGAGGGCACGACAAAACCTTTTCCCCCTCAGGAGACTGAAAAGATTTGGCATGGGTCCNATTTTTCCAACAATTGTTTACAGACAGATTATTTCACTTATAATTCACTGTATCACAATTCCAGTGGGTCAGAAGTTTACATACACTAAGTTGACTGTGCCTTTAAACAGCTTGGAAAATTCCAGAAAATGATGTCATGGCTTTAGAAGCTTCTGATAGGCTAATTGACATCATTTGAGTCAATTGGAGGTGCACCTGTGGATGTATTTCAAGGCCTACCTTCAAACTCAGTGACTCTTTGCTTGACATCATGGGAAAATCAAAAGAAATCAGCCAAGACCTCAGAATGTTTTTTTTAGACCTCCACAAGTCTGGTTCATCCTTGGGAGCAATTTCCAAACGCCTGAAGGTACCACGTTCATCTGTACAAACAATAGTACGCAAGTATAAACACCATGAGACCACGCAGCCATCATACCTCTCACATTCTTAGAATGGAACGTACTTTGGTGCGAAAAGTGAAAATCAATCCCAGAACAACAGCAAAGGATCTTGTGAAGATACTGTAGGAAACAGGTACAAAAGTATCTATATCCACAGTAAAACGAGTCCTATATCGACATAACCTGAAAGGCCGCTCAGCAAGGAAGAAGCCACTGCTCCAAAACTGCCATAAAAAAGCCAGACTACGGTTTGGAACTGCACATGGGGACAAAGATTGTAGTTTTTGGAGAAATGTCCTCTGGTCTGATGAAACAAAAATAGAACTGTTTGGCCATAATGACCATCGTTATGTTTGGAGGACAAAGGGGGAGGCTTGCAAGTCGAAGAACACCATCCCAACCGTGAAGCACGGGGGTGGCAGCATCATGTTGTGGGGGTGCTTCGCCGCAGGAGGGACTGGTGCACTTCACAAAATAGATGGCTTCATGAGGAAGAAAATTATGTGGATATATTGAAGGAACATCTCAAGACATCAGTCAGGAAGTTAAAGCTTGGTCGCAAATGGGTCATCCAAATGGACAATGAGCCCAAGCATACTTCCAAAGTTGGCTTAAGGACAAATAAGTCAAGGTATTGGAGTGGCCATCACAAATCCCTGACCTCAATGCTATAGAATATTTGTGGGCAGAACTGAAAAAGCATGTGCGAGCAAGGAGGTCTACAAACCTGACTCAGTTACACCAGCTCTGTCAGGAGGAATGGGCCAAAATTCACCCAACTTATTGTGGGAAGCTTGTGGAAGGCTACCCAAAATGTTTTACCCAAGTTAAACAATTTAAAGGCAATGCTACCAAATACTAATTGAGTGAATGTAAACTTCTGACCCACTGGGAATGTGATGAAGGAAATAAAAGTTGAAATAAATCATTCTCTCTACTATTATTCTGACATTTCACATTCTTAAAATAAAGTGGTGATCCTAACTGACCTAAGACAGGGAATCTTTACTAGAATTGTGTGTCAGGAATTGTGAAAAACTGAGTTTAAATGTATTTGGCTAAGGTGTATGTAAACATCTGACTTCAACTGTGTATAATAGGCGGTGTCAGACGAAGGCTGAAAAGATTGTCAAAGACTCCAGTCACCCAAGTCATAGACTGTTCTCTCTGCTACAGAACTGCAAGCGGTACCGGAGTGCCAAGTCTAGGACCAAAAGTCTCCTTAACAGCTTCTACCCCCAAGCCATAAGCCTGCTGAACAATTCATCAAATGGCCATCGGACTATTTACATTGACCCCCCCCCTCTTTGATTTGTACACTGCTGCTACTCGCTGTTTATTATCTATGCAGTCACTTTACCCCTACCTTCATGTACAAATTACCTCGACTAACCTGTACCCCCGCACATTGACTCGGTACCGGTGCTCCCTGTATATAGCCTCATTATTGTCATTTTATTGTGTTACTTTTTTTACTTTAGTTTATTTAGTAAATATTTTCATGACTCTATTTTCTTAAAACTACACTGTTGTTTAGGGGCTTGTAAGTAAGCATTTCACGGTAAGGTCTACACCTGATGTATTTGGCGCATGTGACAAATTAAAATTTGATTTGAATTCCATGCTCTAGAAACAGGAGAGAGACACTGATTAAGAACAACATGCTACATAAGAGTCTAGTTCCTCTCCAGGTTTCTTCCTCTAACTGTTTCTTACTCTTCGTGGGTCTAGTCCAGGTTACTGTAAAGCACTTTGTCACAAATAATGATTTAAAAAGGGCTTCATCAATAACAATGTATTGATTCATTAAAAGATGTACCATGTCCCAGAAGAAGTTGGCTAACCAGTAGACAAGGGGGCTGACCCCGCTGACGAACTGGAGGTGTTTAGCCTTGGTTACTCTCTCCTGGATCAGGTAGAGGACAAATGAGGCTGGGATGAAGGACATGGCAAAGATCACACAGATAGCTGTCACCGCGTCTACTGATGTCTTCAACCTGGGAGAGGAGAGAGAGACAGGTTAGATAACAGATAGCTGTCACCCCATCTACTGATGTCTTAATCATGGACACTGTATTGTTGTCGCTACCTTCTTGCCCTTTGTGCTGTTGTCTGTGCCCAATAGTGTTTGTACCATGTTTTGTGCTGCTACCATGTTGTTGTTATGTTGTGTTGCTACCATGCTGTGTTGTCATGTGTTGCTGCCTTTGCTATGTTGTTGTCTTAGGTCTCTCTTGTTGTGATGTGTTTAGTCCTATATTTATATTGTATTTATTTAGTTTTTTAGTTTTTGTTTTTAAATCCCAGCCCCCGTCCCCACAAAAGGCCTTTTGCATTTTGGTAGGCCATCATTGTAAATAAGAATTTGTTCTTAACTGACATGTCTAGTTAAATAAAGGATAAATAAAAAATATAACAATGTCTTCAACCTGGGAGAGGAGAGACAGACAGGTTAGATAACAGATATCTGTCACACTAGGGGACAGACAGGTTAGATAACAGATAGCTGTCACCCCATCTACTGATGTCTTCAACCTGGGAGAGGAGAGACAGACAGGTTAGATAGCAGATATCTGTCACCCCATCTACTGATGTCTTCAACCTAGGAGAGGAGAGACAGGTTAGATAACAGATAGCTGTCACACCATCTACTGATGTCTTCAACCTGGGAGAGGAGAGACAGACAGGTTAGATAGCAGATAGCTGTCACACCATCTACTGATGTCTTCAACCTAGGAGAGGAGAGACAGGTTAGATAACAGATAGCTGTCACACTAGGGGACAGACAGGTTAGATAACAGATAGCTGTCACCCCATCTACTGATGTCTTCAACCTGGGAGAGGAGAGACAGACAGGCTAGATGGTCACCCTAGAGGACAGACAGGTTAGATAATAGAGAGATGGTCACCCTAGGCGACAGACAGGGACACAGACAGATAGTAGATGGAAGATAACCTGGGAGAGGAGATTACTTACAGACATTTTTAACATATTCAACACAAAGCCCACAAGCTATAGTGGAAAGGGGATGCCTAGTTAGGTGTACAACTGAATGTATTCAACTGATATGTGTCTTCCACATTTAACCCAACCCCTCTGAATCAGAGAGGTGCGGGGTGGGGGCTGCTTTAATCGACATCCACATCATCAGCACCCGGGGAACAGTGGGGTTAACTGCCTTGCTCAGGGGCAGAACGACAGATTTGTACCTTGTCAGCTCGGGGATTCGATCCAGCAACCTTTCGGATACTGGCCCAACGTTCCTACCCGCCAGGCTACCTGCCGCCCCTAAAAAGCTCTGAGCCACAATGTATGAACTGGCAAAATCCTATTCATGACCCCTGACGGGATGAAGAATGTAGCATTGGATTGGCTCAGCCCAAGCCTGTAATTAGTTCTTGTATTGTTTTAAAAGAGGGAACCAGTGTAACTTACACAGTGACTTCAGACAGCTGTTCCTTGGTGAGGTTGAGGGGGTGGTTGATGGCTGTGATGCCGTACTGCATGGGGTCGACGTTAGGAGGCAGGTGGGCCCTCAGAATGGCGTTGTTGGCTACATTCATGAAGGACACCATGGCGTGCCAGCCTTTGTTGTTGTACCAGACCTGGTTTGGGAAGCAGAGGTGCGTTCAATTAAAGATTTTTTTTTTGTTAAATTCTGAAATACGGAGTCATGTACATTACCTTTCAAAAGTTTGGGGTCACTTAGAAATGTCCTTGTTCTTGAAAGAAAAGCATTTTGTTTCTGGCCATTTTGAGCCTGTAATCGAACCCACAAATGCTGATGCTCCAGATACTCAACTAGTTTAAAGAAGGCCAGTGTTATTGCTTCTTTAATCAGGACAACAGTTTTCAGCTGTGCTAACATAATTGCAAAAGGGTTTTCTAATGATCAATTAGCCTTTTAAACTGATAAACTTGGATTAGCTAACACAACGTGCCATTGGAACACAGGAGTGATGGTTGCTGATAATGGACCTCTGTACGTCTATGTAGATATTCCATAAAAAATCTGCCGTTTCCAGCTACAATAGTCATTTACAACATTAACAATGTCTACACTGTATTTCTTATAAATTTGAGGTTATTTTAATGGACAAAAAAAATGTTTTTCTTTCAAGAACAAGGACATTTCTAAGTGACCCCAAACTTTTGAACTGTAGTGTACACACCAAAACAAATGCAAATGAAACATTTAAATATAAATAATATCAGTGTACTGTTTTTCAATATAATGTCTCAGGTAACATGATAATATCACAGTATGATGCAGAGGTATATGACACCCAGCAACTAACTTACTTTGACATTGTATTCACTTTCCATGTATCTGAGGAAAGGTCCAATCTCCTGCAGCGATAGCTTTGTGTAGGGACCCTGCGGAATTATTAAAAATATTGTGTCACTGAGCCAACTGTAAATCTCACTCACTTAATTCCTACCACTACTTCTACTGATGCACGCTCCATGCCTCCAGAGCCCAGGGAGCGGGTGAAGGGAGGACAGCTCATAATAATGTCTGGAATGGAGTGAATGGAACGGGAGATGTGTTTGATACCAGTCCTTTAATTCCATTCCAGACATTACTTTGAGCCCTTGACGGTGCCACCAGCCTCCTGTGCTCCAGAGCCCTGACCCACTAGGCCAGGTATGTAGTGATCAGTACCCCAGTGACGTTGAGCATTTTCATCAGTTGAGAGAGGGTATCCTGGATCTGTTTAGGGCTGACTTCCAGTATGGGCAGTTGACCTCCAACAGACAGGCCTCCGTACCTGAGGACCAACAACACAGTCATACAGACAACCCTCCAACAGACAGGCCTCCATACCTGAGGACCAACAACACAGTCATACAGACAACCCTCCGACAGACAGGCCTCCAGACCTGAGGACCAACAACACAGTCATACACACAACCTTCCAACAGACAGGCCTCCAGACCTGAGGACCAACAACACAGTCATGCACACAACCCTCCAACAGACAGGCCTCCAGACCTGAGGACCAACAACACAGTCATACACACACCCCTCCAACAGACAGGCCTCCAACAGACAGGCCTCCAACAGACAGGCCTCTATACCTGAGGATCAACGACACAGTCATACCGACAACCCTCTAACAGACAGGCCACCAGACCTGAGGATCAACGACACAGTCATACACACACCCCTCCAACAGACAGGCCCTCCAACAGACAGGCCCTCCAACAGACAGGCCTCCAGACCTGAAGAGGATCCAGACATATTACACAAAATCCCAGAGACAAGAATCATCATTTCTACTAGAGGGTGATACAGTGTATGACAAATAAGCTAAACTAAAACTGATATTTAGTTTGCTATGAGGTATGTTTAGAAAATGAATGAAAGCATACCTTTGTTCATTCACCCAGTATTTGCTCTTCAAACTGGAAATGGAAAACAAAATAATAAAATGACTAACAGATGAACATATCATCATGGATGACTGTAACTCTACCACACCTGTCTGATACATATAGCACACGTCTATGATGCTAATCTCAGTTGGTGGTGTACGGATAATCACCTTTGTCTGATGAGGCTGGGGTAGGTTTTAACCAGGTAGTCTGTAATGTTTCTATCAGTCAGGTCCAGTAGTATATCTCCCGTAGCCTCTTTCCTCTGCAAAGACATCACACACAACATACGCCATCACATTGGATACATTAAACAGCTTGATAAACACATTATCAGAAATACAATGGTGTTTCCCAAACCTCTCCTCAAGAACCCCCAGACAGTCCAAACCTCTCCTCCAGTACCCCCAGCCAGTCCAAACCCTCTCCTCCAGTACCCCCAGCCAGTCCAAACCTCTCCTCCAGTACCCCCAGCCAGTCCAAACCTCTCCTCCAGTACCCCCAGCCAGTCCAAACCTCTCCTCCAGTACCCCAGCCAGTCCTAACCTCTCCTCAAGTACCCCTGGAGGACAGGTTACAGGAGCACAGGTTACTGGAGGACAGGTTATTGGAGCACAGGTTATTGGAGCACAGGTTACTGGAGCACTGGTTACTGAGGACAGGTTACTGGTGCACAGGTTACTGGAGCACAGGTTACTGGAGGACAAGTTACAGGAGGACAGGTTACTGGAGGAGAGTTTATTGGATGACAGGTTACTGGATGACAGGT
>QNTS01011420.1:7334-19834 GCA_003317085.1 Hucho hucho
ATCACTGGATGGGGCGGGGGAGGACAGAAGAGAGGAGAGAGGGATCACTGGATGGGGTGGGGGAGGAGAGGAAAGAAGAGAGGGGTGAGGTATCACTGGATGGGGTGGGGGAGGAGAGGAGCAGTATCATTGGACTTTGGTTAACAAACTGTACTAGCTACTGTCTATTGATGTGGTAATGATTTGACTGGAAGAGAAAGTACATTGTATTAGTAATGTCAGAGCATTGTAGTAAATCCATAATGTCAATAGCATTGACAAGCTTTTCAAGTGTCTGTCCTGTCCGGTGACTACTGTCCTGTCCAGTGACTTCTGTCCAGTCCGGTGACTACTGTCCTGTCCAGTGACTTCTGTCCTGTCCGGTGACTACTGTCCTGTCCAGTGACTTCTGTCCTGTCCGGTGACTACTGTCCTGTCCAGTGACTTCTGTCCAGTCCGGTGACTACTGTTCATGTTATTTACATGGATACTGGTCTGTAAGCGTGTCATAGTTAAACACAGCAACATCTGTTGTTGAGATGTCTATTGAGTGACATCACCACAGATTTCTCGATTCCCTTGGGGGATTTCAAGTATTTATTGTTGACTAACTAATTTGTTTTTGTATAATTTTTTTTTTAACATGTTCCACACTGCAGAATTTGCTGTGCTTTAATCCCAAAACCACTCTCTGTTCAACAACCGAAAGGGTTTCAAGCGAGGTTGCTGCAGTGATGCTTCAGATGCTAATGGCCTGAGCGCTCTGTGGGAGGCCCTATGCTGTGTGTGTGTGTGTGTGTGTGTGTGTGTGTGTGTGTGTGTGTGTGTGTGTGTGTGTGTGTGTGTGTGTGTGTGTGTGTGTGTGTGTGTGTGTGTGTGTGAGGCGTGGGATGGTAAAATGAGTTGGAGAATAATCCATTGAGATAGCAGGAAAACCATTCCATTTCACATTCATGTCCCAGGTGAAGAGAACAGATTTGAATCATTATAGCCTAATTAACATTACTCAATTAGATTCACATTATTAGCTGTTACGCAGGTCCTTTATCTCTCTCCTACATCAACAGTAGCACAAGTGTACAGCACCAGCCAACACTCTGTGGAGAAGGATAGGAGAGAGACAGACAGGCACCTTGCTTTTACACCTTGAAGAAAGAAACCCAGTGATTCACAAGCGTGTTAAAACAGGAGGGTTAAAACAGGAGGGTTTGCTTTTGCTTCCTTTATTTTTTGGGATGTGTCTGAAATAGTGGAGTGTGCTTTAAAACCGTAATCGGACAGTTTTTTTTATCGTTTTATGGGGGTAGATTATCAAAACAGAGTATCTCACAGAGTCAGATTTGTGATGGGAACGGGCTATTTTTAAGGGGCTTTTAAATAGAGGGCTTAGGGAAAACATTGCGCTTGTTGTTTTTTGAGAGAGAGAGAGAGAGAGAGAGAGAGAGAGAGAGAGACAAGCTAGCTCCCTGACCCACAACTAGACACTGTGTGCTAGCCTGGGTTGTGTTTAGGACAAGCCATGTCATCCAGGTTATCTGGTTTCTGTTATAACTACCAGCAACCAGTGTGGACTGCAGAGGAATTTTTATCTCAGCTGACTTTGTGTTTCTTGTTTTATCTCCCTAATCTCCTAAATGATTGCCTCTGTTGGTAGCGTTTAGCCTCACAGTGGCAGCAGGTGTACTGTTGATAGCACCACAGTAGCACAGTCCTAACATGGGACAGACTGCTCATTTCACTGGTACCCTTGAGCCGTGACATATTACCACACTGCTGCTTCAGCCCTGTGGAATAGGATGGATGGTAGAACATGGTGGAGGCTAGGACTGATCAGTCCGAAGGACGCCTAACTGCACTTTCACGGCATTACAACATGAGCAACAAGTCAACAAGTCACTTGTGTTGAGCTGGTGAGTTGTTGTCAAGGCCCTGAGCATGTCTTTCAATGTCCCTCTGCTGGATGACACTGATGATATGGTAAATATAGCTTGTGTGTTTGACAGGGCTGACAGGGAGTGCTGTGCTACACCTGTGTTTGGTATTTCAGCACCATGGACAGCTGCATGCAGTAGAAACAGATAAAGGGGCAGTCAATGGTGAGACGTTCAAACTGCTGTGCTCTGCTTCATGTTTGAATAGATTTAAAAGGATAACATTTAAGAATACATGTTGCTGCTGAAATGCTCTGTTTTCTCTGTAAACAAAGGGGAAAAAAACGTAAAGACAAAGTAACTTCAACAACAAGATGGCGCCAGAGAAGATGGCAGATGTTTTACGTGCCCCCAGCCGATTGTGTTTATTTTTTTCGTTTATTTGCATTGATTGTAACTTATTCTTTTACTTATTTTGTACATAATGTTGCCGCTACCGTCTCTAATGACCCAAAATAACTTCTAGACATCAGGACTGTGATTACTCACCACAGACTAGCAGAATCTTCTTTTTCCTTTCACGACTCTGACGAGCCTGACACGAAGGATATACGGCTCCCTCGGGAACAGGCCCCGATCCCCGTGATCTGCGTGAAGAGGATGCGGAGAAAGAGGGGCCGAAGGTCAGGCTGCCTTCTGAGAATTCGTAGGCGATCGAATTAACCCCCACTTCCCTCCATTTTCTGCTAGCAAACGTGCAATCTTTGGACAATAAAATCAACGAGTTACGCGGAAGATTAAACTACCAACGGGATATTAAAAACAGTAACATCTTATGCTTCACGGATTCGTGGCTGAACAACGACAGTATCAACATACAGCTGGCTGGTTATATGATGTACTGGCAGGATAGAACAGCTGCGTCTGGTAAGACAATATCTAAGGAAGTCTCAAGCTATTGCTCGCCTGAGGTAGAGTATCTCATGATAAGCTGTAGACCACACTACGTACCGAGAGAGTTTTCATCTGTATTCTTTGTAGCTGTTTTACATACCACCACAGTCAGAGGCTGGCACTAAGACAGCATTGAATGAGCTGTATTTCGCCATAAGCAAACAAGAAAACGCTCACCCAGAGGCGGTGTTCCTAGTAGCCAGGGATTGTAATGCAGGGAAACTTAAATCCATTTGACCAAATTTCTATCAGCTTGTTATATGTGCAACCAGAAGAAAATAACTCTGGACCACCTTTACTCCACACACAGAGACGCATACAAAGCTCTCCCTCGCCCTCCATTTGGCAAATCTGACGATAATTCTATCCTTCTAATTCCTGCTTACAAGCAAAAATGAAAGCAGGAAGCACCAGTGACTAGATCAATGAAAAAGTGGTTATTGGAAGCAGATGCTAAGCTACAGGACTGTTTTGCAGCACAGACTGGAATATGTTCCGGGATTCCTCCGATGGCATTGAGGAGTACACCACATCAGTCACTGGCTTCATCAATAAGTGCATCGATGACGTCGTCCCCACAGTGACCGTTCGTACTGTACATACCCCAACCAGAAACCATGGATTACAGGCAGCATCCGCACTGAGCTAAAGGCTAGAGCTGCCGCTTTCAAGGAGTGGGACTCTAACCCAGAAGCTTAAGAAATCCCGCTATGCCCTCCGATGAACCATCAAACAGGCAAAGCGTCAATACAGGACTAAGATCAAATCGTACTACACTGGCTCCGATGCTCGTCGGATGTGCCAGGGCTTGCAAACCATTACAGACTACAAAGGGAAGCACGGCCGAGAGCTGCCCAGTGACATGAGCCTACCAGACAAGCTAAATTACTTCTATGCTTGCTTCAAGGCAAATAACACTGAAACATGCATGAGAGCACCAGCTGTTCCTGAAGACTGTGTGATCACGCTCTCCGCAGCCGATGTGAGTAAGACCTTTAAACATGTCAACATTCACAAGGCCGCAGGGCCAGATGAATTACCAGGACGTGTACTGTGAGCATGGACTGACCAACTGGTCACTGACATTTTCAACCTCTCCCTGTCTGAGAAACCTCAGAGATCAATTGGTAAACTCTGATTTACCACCCCAAGATATCGCTACACAACGTGTATTTGCGCCCCTACTGGATGGAAACTACAAGTGTAATGGCTGTGTTTAATGCAATGGCACTTATAAATGTAGATCCTTCAAACACCCCCAAACAGGGAAACAGATCCCAATCAAAGGTGTTATCATGTGCTCCACTAAGGCAGTTATTTATCTCATAACTTGTCCTTGTGGTAAAAATTATGTGGGTAAAAGAATGAGCAAATTAAAAGTACGAATCTCTGAGCATCGTAGCACCATTAGGTGCAAAAACTCGACTTACCCAGTTGCGGCCCACTTTTTGGAAGATTTATGGCTACAGACGTGAGTGTTACAGGTCGGTAGTCGTTTAGGCAGGTTACCTCAGTGTTCTTGGGCACAGGGACTATGGTGGTCTGCTTGAAACATGTTGGTATTACAGTATAAATGAGTCATCCCGCAGTGTTTGTCATTATACCCTGATGAAGACAGCTTGTCTGTCGAAACGTTGGACATAAATATTTTTGCATCTGAGCTCCTAGAGTGTGCGGCTCTCCTTAATTTTTTTAAGTGTTCCACACCGCTAGCCAGCACCTCGCCTAAATAGGTGTGCGTTTCTTTCGCCTCTAGAGTCTGTAATACCAACATTTTTGAAGCAGACCACCATAGTCCCTGTGCCCAAGAACACTAAGGTAACCTGCCTAAATGACTACCGACCCGTAACACTCACGTCTGTAGCCATAAAGTGCTTTGAAAGGCTGGTCATGGCTCACATCAACACCATCGTCCCAGACCCATTCTGACTACAGCTCAGCGTTCAACACCATGGTGCCCTCAAAGCTCATCTATAAGATAAGGACCCTGGGACTAAACACCTCCCTCTGCAACTGGATCCTGCACTTCCTGATGGGCCGCCCCTAGGTGGTAAGGGTAGGTAACAACACGTCTGCCACGCTGATCCTCAACACAGGGGCCCCTCAGGGGTGTGTGCTCAGTCCCCTCCTGTACTCCCTGTTCACTCATGACTACACGGCTAGACACGACTCCAACACCATCATTAAATTTGCCGATGACACAACAGTGGTAGGCCTGAACACCGACAACGACGAGACAGCCTATAGGGAGGAGGTCAGAGACCTGGCCGTGTGGTGCCAGGACAACAACCTCTCCCTCAACGTGATCAAGACAAAAGAGATGATTGTAGACTACAGGAAAATGAGGACCGAGCACGCCACCATTCTCATCAATGGGGCTGTAGTGGAGCAGGTTGAGAGCTTCAAGTTCCTTGATGTCCACATCACCAACAAACGAACATGGTCCAAGCACACCAAGACAGTCGTGAAGAGGGCACGACAAATATTCCCTCTCAGGAGACTGAAAAGATTTGGCCTGGGTCATCAACTCCTCAAAAGGTTGTACAACTGCACCATCGAGAGCATCCTGACTGGTTGCATCACTGCCTGGTATGGCAACTGCTCGGCCTCCGTCTGAAGGCACTACAGAGGGTAGTGCGAACGGCCCAGTACATCACTGGGGCCAAGCTCCTGTCATAGACTGTTGTCTCTGCTACCGCATGGCAAGCAGTACCGGAGCGCCAAGTCTAGGTCCAAGAGTCTTCTAAACAGCTTCTACCCCCAAGCCATAAGACTCCTGAACATCTAGTCAAATGGCTACCCAGACTATTTGCAGTGCCCCCGCCCCCCCACCTTCACCCCCTCTTTACACCACTGCCACTCTCTGTTGTCATCTATGCATAGTCGCTTTAATAACTCTACCAACATGTCCATGCTACCTCAAATAACCGGTGCCCCAGCACATTGACGCTGTATCGGGTACTCCCTGTGTATAGTCTCGCTATTGTTATTTCACTGCTGCTCTTTAATTACTTGTTACTTTTATCTCTTATTCTTATCTGTATTTTTTGTTAACTGCATTGTTGGTTAGGGGTTCGTAAGTAAGCATTTCACTGTAAGGTCTACACCTGTTGTATTCGGGGGCATGCGACTAATAACATTTGATTTGAACAGCTCAAAATGGCTTCAGGTATCAGTCACAGTGTAATGTCTGCTCCGCAGTGTATTGAACCTTCTTTGATATAAAACAATGTGTGGGCTTCTCAAATGAAACACAATACATAAATGCAGCCCATTATATTCTACCCTGTCCATGGGAATTACAGAGGGGTCTCTGGAATAATGTCATTTTCTGATGCATTTAAATCTCCCAGCCAGCCTGCCCAGCCTGGCCATTAACAATACGTTGTTTGTATCCCAAATGGCAACCTATTCCCCATATAGTGCAGTATTTTTTACCAGGGCCATTGATTGTCTCACAGACAGAGAGGTGGTATTGACTTCCAGTCTGTTATGATGTAGTCTCTGTTTTGCAGACTGAACACTAGAGCCTGATAAACAGTAGAGCATCATTAGAGTGGACAAGACAGTACAGAACATCTCCCTCTGTCTCCATCTCTCTCCTCTCCCTCTGTCTCCATCTCCCCCTCACCCCCTCTGTCTCCATCTCCCCCTCTCCTTCTGTCTCCATCTCCCCCTCTCCCTCTGTCTCCATCTCCCCCCTCTCCCTCTGTCACCATCTGTCAGCCAGGGCTCAGTGTGATTCTGTCAGCCAGGGATCAGTGTGATTCTGTCAGCCAGGGATCAGTGTGATTCTGTCAGCCAGGGATCAGTGGGATTATTTCAGCCACGGTTCAGAGGTTAAGAGGCTGAGACGGAGGCTGAGGCTGAGACTGAGGCTGAGACTGAGGCTGAGGCTGAGGCTGAGGCTGAGACTAAGGCTGAGACTGAGACTGAGGCTGAGGCTGAGGCTGAGACTGAGGCTGAGACTGAGGGAATCTAGGAGGGATCAATAAGAGAGGGGGGGAGGGGGAGCGAGAGATAGAGGGAGAGACTAGAAAAAGCTAAAGACAAGGACAGAAAGGAGACTGAAGGTGTTTCTCAATATGCATACTACTGTGCTCCACACTCTCATGCTCCGAGAGCATTCCCCCGAGGGCGTTCTCTTGAGTATGGAGAGTGTGGAGAACGCATAAAACAATACACTTGAGAAGCACTCGCACTCCCCCTCCTGTGTTACCTCCAGCTGCGTCTCCCCATTCACTGAACCTTCTTCCAGCCAGACGAAAAAAGATATGCACAAAGCAAACGTTTTACTTCATAATTATCAGCTATAAATATGTGAATTGCTGTAATCTAGCTAGCCAGCTAGTTACACAGGCAAAGATGACCTAAAACTAATGTTAAGCAAGGTAGCTAGTTAGCCTTTTCTACTTGCTATGGTCTTTGTGTGTAATTGTTTTAATGTGTTTGCGTCATATTTGTTTGCATACTTTCCGTTGAAGCTTCCATCGATGCATGCTTCAAAATATGTACCAACGGAGTAGGCATTCGAGAAGTTCCATCCGTGTGCCATTTCGCACACTTTGATTTGGATTCGTACTCTGACCCTCCCATGCTCCAATTTACATGCTCGGAGCACGGTAGTATGCATTTTGAGAAACACCTTGAGAAAGGCTGAGGTACCATAATGGGTAGAGAAGACACAATGCGCAGAGAGAAGAATACAGAAATGTGGCCTACTCTTCAGGGAGAATTGGGCGGATCACAGTCGACATGTAGGTGAATGAACATTGACCAGTGGGGTGGCCTTGAAGGTCAGTGACGCGGGGTCTATAAGGTCAGTGTCGTTGACCCGTCGTCACGGAGATGACAAGGTGTGAGACGGAAGGCGTGTCAGAGCCATAGACGTTCCCTCACAGTGGTGACCATGGTAACGCTGATTTCTCCGTTTCTCAGAATCAACCTCCTCATTGATAAATATTACATTCAGAAGGAAGAGGTAGGAGCCTGTGATTGGCTGTTAAAGGTCTCTGCTTGTTAAAGCGCTCATTGTTCTGATTGGCCGTAGCATAATGACACGTGTGTCTTTTGCGTGTGAGGTCATTATGGTGTGTGTGTGTGTGTTGTTCATTTTATCTGCCATGGAAGGGGATATGGTTTGTGTGTGTGTGTGTGTTCAAGGTCTCTGCTTGTAAAAGCACTCTTTGTTCTCTAAGCTCTGATTGGCTGTAGTATAATAATGACACATGTGTGTGCTTTCCATGTGACCTTGCTCTAAGTGTGTGTTCAGGGGTGAGGATACGGAGTCTAAGTATGTGTGTGCGAGCGTGTGTGTGTGCTTCACAGATGGCTGGTGAGGGGAGGATTGCTCATAATAATGGCTGGAATGGAGTTAAATCAAACAGATGAAAACCATGTGTTTGATTCCATTAATTCCATTCCAGTCATTACTATGAGCCCGTCCTCCCCAATTAGGGTGCCACCATCCACCTGTGATGTGCTTCTGCGAGCATGTGTGTGTTTGTCATGTATTTGGTATTTTATTAGGATCTCCATTAGTTGTTTCAAAAGCAGCAGCTACTCTTCCTGGGCTCCACACAGAACATGAAACATGACATAATAGACAAGAACAGCTCAAAGACAGAACTACATCCATGTAACAAATGTAAGAGCTGGATGGGGATATGGAGTCGATGTGGGTGTGTGGAGCAATGGCTCTACTTTCTGTTTCCACTTTTCCCTGCTGCTTCTCCGTCACAGATGAGCTCATCTGATATGTGACGTAGTGTCACCCATCCAGGATAAGATACCTCCGTCTCAAACACACGCGCACACACACACACACACACACACACACACACACACACACACACACACACACACACACACACACACACACAGCACTCTCAAGGGTTGTTACCATGAAGCACCCCTGTTCCCAGCTGAGTTGATGGATCTGGATCTAAAGGAGGGCTGCTTTCTCCATTCAATAGAAGTAGTACTTCAAAAACCTCCAACCTCCAACTATTGATAACCATGCCAATCAAGGAACCTTAGAAACCTCTGGTGGAGAGCTCTTCTATTCACTTCTCTTCCTGATATCCACAACCAGAGAGAGCTCATTCATAAGCCTAACTACTCGACACCGATGCTTGAAACAGAACACAGCCGCGCTGCGGAGAGGAGGAAAAGATGGAAAGATGGAAAGATGCACTCAGAGAAGGTGGAAAGCTTAAAGTTCCTAAGCGTACACATCACTGACGATCTGAAATGGTTCACCCACACAGACAGCGAGGTGAAGAAAGTGCAACAGCGCCTCTTCAACCTCAGGAGGCTGAAGAAATTTGGCTTAAACACCTAAAACCCTCACAAACTTTTACAGATATACAATTGAGAGCATCCTGTCGGGCTGTATCACCGCCTGGTACGGCAACTGTACCGCACGCAACCGCAGGGCTCTCCAGAGGGTGGTGGGTCTGCCCAACGCATCACAGGGGGCACACTGCCTGCCCTCCAGGACACCTACAGCATCCAATGTCATAGGAAGGCCAAAAAAATCATCAAGGACAACAACCACCCGAGCCACGGCCTGTTCACACCGTTACCATCCAGAAGGCGAGGTCAGTACAGGTTCATAAAAGCCGGGACCAAGAGACTGAAAAACAGCTTCTATCTCAAGGCCATCAGACTGTTAAATAGCCGGCTACCACCTGGTTACGCAACTCCGCACCTTAGAGGCTGCTGCCTCATATTCAGTACATAGACATGGAATCACTGGTCACTTTAATAATGGAACACTAGTCACTTTAATAATGTTTACATACTGCTTTACTCATCTCATTGTCATGACTTCCGCCGAAGTCGGTCCCTCTCCTTGTTCGGTCGGCGGTCGACGTCACCGTTTTTTTTACCATTGCCGATTCACTTTTCATTTTCCATCGGTTTTACCTTGTTTTACACACCTGGTTTCAATCCCACAATTACTTGTTCATTATTTAACCCTCTGTTCCCCCATGTTTGTTTGTGAGTGTTTGTTATGGTATTGCGGTCCGTTATGTTGGGCTTGGCATTTTTTGTAGTGTGTTGTGTTTATATTTGAGTAAATTTGCCATTATTACTAACATCTGCTGTCCTGCGCCTAACTCCTCTAAACCAGCTACACACAGACGCTTTACACTCATATGTATATACTGTATTCTATTCTACTATATTTTAGTCAATGCCACTCCGACATTACTCGTCCTAGTATTTATATATTTCTTAATTATTTTACTTTTAGATTAGTGTGTATTGTTGTGAATTGTTAGATATTACTGCACTGTTGGAGCTAGAAACACAAGCATTTCGCTACATCCGCACTAACATCTGCTAAATATGCGTATGTGACCAATACAATTTGATTTGATTTGATTTGAGAATGTAGGAGAACATAAGGAATAGCACTTGATAAAGGGATGTTATCCGGCTTAATGGTGTGTGTGTGTGTGTGTGTGTGTATGGATTCTATTCTATTTTAACGGTCCATCCATGTGTGTATATTGAGCTGTGAACGGTTTCTCCGGTGAGGAGCAGTGATTGTGTAACAAGCCTCCGTATACATGGAGCCCTATCAGTGTGACGTCACAACCATGTACAGTCCTAAAGTCACAGCCTGTGTTAGTTGTTTGGCATACCTAATCATGGCTAATGCTGTGTCAATGCTCATCCAGAATGTAGTATCTAAATTAAGCTTGTTTTGTTGTTACATGTCATTGGACTTGGCAGAGCGTAGCTACACGTGAGATGCACACCTACAGATCCACAGCCTGTCTGCTTTTCTGCAGTGGTTTATTACTCATTTAAATGGTCCTTCGAGACAGATTGTTGTAATCTTCAATTTATCCCATTTTGCTATTTAATGGTCCATGTTACTGTAATGATATTTTGAAGAACTTATTTTTTTGTAGAATTTTTTTCTCCCCAATTTCGTGGTATCCAATTGGTAGTTACAGTCTTGTTCCATCGCTGCAACTCCCGTACGGACTCGGGAGAGTCGAAGGACGAGAGCCATGCGTCCTCCGAAACACGACCCTGCCAAGCCACACTGCTTCTTGACACACTGTTCGCTTAACCCGGAAGCCAGACGCACCAATGTATCGGAGGAAACACCGCACAACTGGCGACCGTGTCAGCATGCATGCGCCCGGCCCGCCACAAGGAGTTGCAAGAGTGCGATGGGACAAGGACATCCTCGCCGGCCAAACCCAACCCGGACGACGCTAGGCCAATTGTGCGCTGCCTCATGGGTCTCCCGGTCTCTGCCGGTTGTGATACAGCCTGGGATCAAACTCGGGTCTGTAGTGAAGCCTCTAGCACTGCTATGCAGTGTCTTAGACCTCTGCGCCACTCAGGAGGCCCCATTTATTAGTTTTTTTAAAAGATGACTGAAACTTTAAACAACTCACAGCTGGAAGAATATGATCTCCAAAAACAGATGAAGAGTATTTCACAGCCCAGAGACACGAAACATGATATCACCGTCATAGTGTGACTTTAACCAACATACCAGACAGTAGCTCCTGCTAGTATACACACACTGTGGTATCTTATCACAGTATTACTATCTCTTCTTCTGAGCACCAGAGAACACCGGTGGAGAACACCGTCGCCACAGGGATGCATAATGACAGCAGGAAATTAAGTGTAACAGACGGGAGGCCCAGCATCTAAATAATCATCCAGACAACGACAAAGTCCCCAGGCCGACCCGATGTAATGATGTAATGATGTAATGAGACAGATAAAAGAAAGATAAAAGAGATGGAGAGAAAGAGGGAGGAAGGAAGGAGGGAAGGAGGGATGAGGGAAGGAGGGGAGGAGGGAGAAGGGAAGGAGAGAAGAGGGAGGAGGGAAAGAGAGAAAGAGGGAGGAGTGAAGGAGGGAAGGAGAGAGGAAGGGAGGAGGGAGAAGGGAAGGAGAGAAGAGGGAGGAGGGAAGGAGAGAAAGAGGGAGGAGTGAAGGAGGGAAGGAGAGAGGAGGGAAGGAGGGGCGAGGGAAGGAAACAAAGAGGGAGGAGGGAAGGAGGGAGGAGGGAAGGAGAAAGAGGGAAGAGAGAAGGAGGGAAGGAGAGAAAGAGGGAGGAGGGAGGATGGAAGGAGAGAAAAAGGGAGGAGGGAAGGAGGGAAAGGGGGAGGAGGGAAGGAGGGGAGAGAGGAATCATGGTACATACAGTGCCTTGCAAAAGTATTCATCCCCCTTGGCATTTTTCCTATTTTGTTGCATTACAACCTGTAATTTAAATAGATTTTTATTTGGATTTAATGTAATGGACATACACAAAATAGTCCAAATTGGTGAAGTGAAATGAAAAATATAACAAAAAAATTTAAAACGGAAGAGTAGTGCATGCATATGTTTTCACCCCCTTTGCTATGAAGCCCCTAAATAAGATCTGGTGCAACCAATTACCTTCAGAAGTCACATAATTCGTTAAATAAAGTCCACCTGTGTGCAATCTAAGTGTCACATGATCTGTCAGTGTCTGCAACACCACTAAGCAAGGGGCACCACCAAGCAAGCGGCACCACGAAGACCAAGGAGCTCTCTAAACAGGTCAGGGACAAAGTTGTGGAGAAGTAGAGATCAGGGTTGGGTTATAAAAAAATATCAGAAACTTTGAACATTATAAAAAAATGGAAAGAATATGGCACGAACCTGCCAAGAGAGGGCCGCCCA
>QNTS01011426.1:12071-29072 GCA_003317085.1 Hucho hucho
TTCTTTGTCCTCCAAACACGACGAGTTGAGTTTTTACCAAAAAGTTCTATTTTGGTTTCATCTGACCATATGACATTCTCCCAATCCTCATCTGGATCATCCAAATGCTCTCTAGCAAACTTCAGACGGGCCTGAACATGTACTGGCTTAAGCAGGGGGACACGTCTGGCACTGCAGGATTTGAGTCCCTGGCGGCGTAGTGTGTTACTGATGGTAGGCTTTGTTACTTTGGTCCCAGCTCTCTGCAGGTCATTCACTAGGTCCCCCCGTGTGGTTCTTGGATTTTTGCTCACCGTTCTTGTGATCATTTTGACCCCACGGGGTGAGATCTTGCGTGGAGCCCCAGATCGAGGAAGATTATCAGTGGTCTTGTATGTCTTCCATTTCCTAATAATTGCTCCCACAGTTGATTTCTTCAAACCAAGCTGCTTACCTATTGCAGATTCAGTCTTCCCAACCTGGTGCAGGTCTACAATTTTGTTTCTGGTGTCCTTTGACAGCTCTTTGGTCTTGGCCATAGTGGAGTTTGGAGTGTGACTGTTTGAGGTTGTGGACAGGTGTCTTTTATACTGATAACAAGTTCAAACAGGTGCCATTAATACAGGTAACGAGTGGAGGACAGAGGAGCCTCTTAAAGAAGAAGTTACAGGTCTGTGAGAGCCAGAAATCTTGCTTGTTTGTATGTGACCAAATACTTATTTTCCACCATAATTTGCAAATAAATTCATTAAAAATCCTACAATGTGATTTTCTGGATTTTTTTTCCTCATTTTGTCTGTCATAGTTGAAGTGTACCTATGATGAAAATTACAGGCCTCTCTCATCTTTTTAAGTGAGAGAACTTGCACAATTGGTGGCTGACTAAATACTTTTTTTCCCCACTGTAGATGAGAGTGAAGGGAGAGCCAAACAGAGGAGGGACGTAAATCAAAATCATGGCTCTATTCTGGGCATCATTTCAGGCCACATGCTGGCAGGGGGCTAGGAATCACCCTCAGAACATAGTGTGACCTGCCAAGAGACAGGAAGACGTGTGTGTGTGGTGACGTGTTTAACTATTCTTGTGGGGACATTTTGATAGTCCCCACAAGGTTTTGGGGTTCAGGTTAGGGTTCAGGTTATGGTTAGGGTTCAGGTTAGGGTTCAGGTTAGGTTTAGGGTTCAGGTTATGGTTAGGGTTCAGGTTAGGGTTCAGGTTATGGTTAGGGTTCAGGTTAGAGTTAGGGTTCAGGTTAGGGTTAGGGTTCGGGTTCAGGTTAGGGTTAGAGTAAGAGTATGGGTTAGGTTTAGGGTTAGGGGTTACGGAAAATAGGATTTTGAATGGGACTGAATTGTGTGTCCCCTCAAGCTTAGCTGTACAAGACTGTGTGTGTGTGTACAGTGTGTGTGTGTGTGTGTGTGTGTGCGTGCGTGTGTGTGAGCGTGTATGTGTGTGTTTAAATCCACATGCATTAATAGAAAAGCAAATCCAGTTTATTGCTTAAATTGGAAGCACCTCAATTGCCGGCAACTGCCAGGGTCTCATAGCAAAAACCCACACACTACAACACCCTAACGCTAAGACTGAGTCATTAAAGGGTCAGACACCAATGATAATCAGACACCTAGAGCCTCTCACACACACACACACACACACACACACACACACACACACAGGAGGGACGCCTGTTGAAGTCAATCACGCTGATCCTCTGAATCAAAGTCCACCTCCTCCCCCCCTGCTTTGGCTCAGATCGGCCCTGCCTGGCTTGGCTGGGATTGGATGGGCTTAGTCCTGCCATGAGGCATTTAACATACAGTATAGCACTGCTAAATGCCACCATCAACATATCAACATGCTGGAGACTGGTGGGAATCAGTACTGTGTTGTTGTGGGATGCATGTGTAAATGCATGTGCAGTGTGTGTATGTGTGCGTGTTTGTTGGGTGTGTGTGTTTGCCTGTGTGTGCTAGCTAGCGTCCCTGACTGACAGACTATGCCCATCTGCAGTGGGGCTCCAACACTGGCACCAACAACCTGGCAACTGGCGCCACCCCAAAACATCTGAGCCCCAAAACATCTGAGCCCCAAAACCTAGCCACGACCATAACTCAAGCTCCACCTAACCACTACTTCAACCACCAGCCAACCTCTGCCCTCTCTGACCCAACTCTCTCTCTGCAATATGAGAGAGCATAGGTCTGTGTGGGGGAATAAAAACACAGTCAATGACCTTCAACATTAACACACAGCAATTGCACTGTATACTAAAAAGCAAATACACACAGACAGAGTCATACTAACACAGTCACAGGAACACAGACACAGTAACACAGACACAGGAACACAGACACAGTAACACAGACACTAGTGCTCCCTCTAACTTGCTTCTTTACGTAAAGTCAAGACATGTTGGAAATGCACCGGTGGTGCCTGCACACAGACACTATGAATCTGAATGTCCCCTACCAGCCAAATGCTGAATTGATGTTTGCGGTGTCCCTCCTCCTTCCTCCTCTGTAGTCGGCCAGTCAATGAGGGTGTTAGACAGACAGGCTAGAACCGTGTACATCTATCCATTCATCCATCTAGGAGAGAGCAGATAGCAGCAGACGGTCAGTCAGTCCGGTTAGACATCAGGAGATGGGAGAGAAACCAGCAATAACACACTGTCTATCTATCCCTCCACACCCTCACATTACAGGGTAAAGACAGCTCTCTGTTAGCCAGAGAACCATAGAGAGAAAGAAACAGAGAGACAGCTAGCGACAGCAGCCCCAGTAACTACAGGCTCCAGCGTGACTGAGCAGGGATACAGGACAATAACAGGCATCCTCTCCTCAGGAAAGGATGAATAAAGGAGGGAGGGAGGAGTTGAAGAGGAGGAGGGGAAGCAGCCAAGTGATGCAATGGAGCATGCCCAGTTGAAAATCCCAGGG
Organism: Hucho hucho; assembly: GCA_003317085.1. Classification (NCBI taxonomy): domain Eukaryota; kingdom Metazoa; phylum Chordata; class Actinopteri; order Salmoniformes; family Salmonidae; genus Hucho; species Hucho hucho. The sequence continues at coordinate 14,991 of QNTS01011426.1, forward strand.
TATTTAAATGTCACATGACCCCATCCAGGCTGGCAGTAATTCTGTAAGCAGTGATGATGGAGAGATGGAGAGAGAGTGAGAGGAAGAGAGAGCGAGGGAGGGGGAGAGACAGGAAGGGGGAGAGGGAGGGGAAAGAGTGCTCTTTGGATTGGTGGTGGGTGGCGACGTCACAGCTGTTCAATTCCCCTTTCATTATAGAGAGAGAGAGATACATGCCTTTAATCTCCACCTAGGCACCACCCCCAGGCATTCCATTCATCCAATGAGATGACAGCATTGGCCAGTCCCAGATGAACTTTTCCATGGCCAGGATGTACCTGCAGGAGGAGCACCGAATATCAGAAGAGGAATAGAGTTCTCAGACTTTGATCAGACTTTGCCACACAGGTCACATAAAGGAGAAAATATAGACTAATCTCAACTGAACTGGTTCAGACTTGATTGGTTCTTCATATTTTTCATAATGCAACCACAAAAACTGTGAAAGCAACACACTGATTAAATGGATTAAATCTGCATCCAGCAATCAACATTTGGTCCTACCCTACACCTTTTCACTGTTTTCTACAAATAATAAATGTAACCACATACTGCATGCTACTTGGTTTGCAAAAAGGCTACTGCAATGCATGTCAACTCATTATTAAGCAAATGTCTCATGTTGTAACGCAGCAAATCGCAATTTATGATCGTTTTGAGCAGAAAGCAGTTGCACAGTCCTCGGGAAGGTCTCCTCACATCCTCTCTCCTCGTCTCCTTCTCAAAACTCATTACAGGAGAAGGTCAGAGGGGACGGACCAATGGGTTTTGAGGAGACGAGGGCGTGAGGAGTATGCAATTGAGATCTCGACCATCTCAGTCGATCCACTGGTCCGCTCCTGTAATGATAACAAGCAAGAGCGACCTCTATTGGTTGAGAATGGAACATAAAAAAAAAACTATGGGAGTCAGATGACTGAAAGTAATGTCAATATTGAGCGGCTTCACTGTAGATTGTGTGTTTCAATATTCAATTTTTTATATATATATATATATATATATATATATAAAATATATACCTGATAATATAGCTCCCTCTTGTGGGCATAAGTATATTCAACAAATACCACTGACAAATCCAAGTGTTTGTATACATACATCATAGGTTTTATCCTATTAAAATGATTGCCATGTATCCACCATCTATAATGATCTGTAGAAGGATTTGTTTATCTCTATATACTTAGCCACCCATCTGATTTTGAGTGCCTCTAGGATTGAGCCTCAAATCTCCCCAAAATAGGCTAATCTTTCTATAATCCTTTCTAGGCCGAGTATGCCTGTGGTGTTTTGGGGAGGCAGACCTGTTGGTCTCTGTCTGACAGCTGTGTTCATCTGTGCATGTTTCGACCTCCTACTGCACATTCACATTGCTGACTGGCTCCAGTTGCTAAGAACCGCACATCCACTGACTCCATGCTAAAAACTGGGGCCTAGTACAGCCCAGGTGCATACATTACAGTACATTCAGAAAAAAATGTGTTGTGTAAAACAGATGTTACAGTGTGAACGGTAGAAAAGGGGATCACTATATTCAGGTTTCCACTAGATAGCACAGCCATAAAGTCCAAATTGGCTAGATTGTAAAAATTCATAAATAAAAGTGATTTTTGGTCTTCATTCAAGGTTAGGCATAAGGTTAGCAGTGTGGTTAGTGTTAAGGTTCATATCTGCTTTTAGGAAGATAAATTGTAGAAATAGGTGTTTTATAACAACCCTATCTACACTGAGTGTACAGAATATTAAGAACACCTGCTCTTTCCATGAGACTGACCAGGTGAAAGCTATGATCCCTTATTGCTGTCACTTGTTAAATCCACTTCCATCAGTGTAGATGAAGGGGTGGACAGGTTAAAGAAGGATTTCTAAGCCTTGAGACATGGATTTGTGTGTGTCATTCAGAGGGTGAATGTGTTTTTATTTAACAAGGCAAGCCAATTAAGAATCAATTATTTACAATGACCTCCTGCGGGGACAGGGGCTGGGATAAAAAAAATATAGGACAAAACAGACATCACAACAAGACACCACAACACTACATAAAGAGAGACCTAAGAGACAGAGACAAACCTCATTCATAATTCAATATTGATTTATTTTCAATGAATATGAATTCAAAATGTTTAAGTTATGCAGAGCAACGAACTCATCCTAAAATGTTTTCCAAAAATAAAACAATTTCATGTTAATTGTACTGACTAAAATAACACCAAGTTAGAGATATATTCTTCAGATCCGAGCACAGCTATTTTTTCCATTCTGAGAATCACTTCAGAATAACGTGCGTTTCACATCCCTGCTTTCTTTCCACCTGGTCACAACAGAGGTTAACCCTTTATCCACAGCAGGGACACTAACCCCTCAACAATAGATACACAACACTGGTTCCGTACAGGCGTCACAGGGTTAAATAGTAGGGATACGAGGTTTATAAGTTCAGTGACTTTGGGTCTCTATAACTAGAGAAGGTCTTAGCTTCCTTAACACATCTCCTTTTCAAGACTACCATTGACGGATGCAAGCTTTACATTTGAGAAAGCATTACTGAAGGTCTATTGGTGCTAATTGTAGATAGATTAAAGCAATTGTTTATTCTAGGAACCAGTGAGGGAAGTAGATAAAGGAAAGGAGGCACAAGAATCATGCCCATACTTCCACTTAACCCTTATAGCCTCCACTTCAGCCCAGAAATAGTCTGAGGATCTCTACTGACTTCACTAGAAATACCTGCTTGTTTGGTAATAAATACCTGTAAGTCACTCTCGATAAGAGCGTCTGCATCTGTTTCCCAAACTCTGTCCTGCTAATGATTGAAACCAGGAAGACACTACACCAACACAACACAAACACAGGCTTGGTTACCACCAATACAGTTGAGGAGCGTTTTACACATACTGCAGGTTTACAACCCCTGTTTAAGATCAAATCAAATAGAACACTGTCAATGTTAGTGTGTACTCTGCATGTCATGGTTTACAGGAAGATACAACATTTTAAAAAGGGGAAAAATGTACTCATTAAAAACCAAGTTTGCTTTCCAAAAGCTCTTAAACCCAATCCAGCAGTGTGACATTTGGCTGTGGTGCTGAGTAGGATTATACTGAACCTGTTAAATACTGACCATGCCTGGATTCAGATAAAAATTACATGAAACTGAGAACACTACCGAGAGCAGAGACCCAGATAGATGTGTCAGAGAGAAGGACGGAGCAACGCAGAAAGTGCAGTTTAAATCAATGGGACAAAATAATAAAACCAATTTTAAAACGAAATATAAAAAAACCTTTGGCTGAAGTGTTTTGTGTAAAATTCTGTTTTCCAGTCAGGTTACTGAGCACACGGCTCAGCAGAATAGCTGCTCTGTGTTCGACTGGGTTTGTCCCACTGGAACCAGTAAGCCCTTCTACCTTTACATTATCTGTATACCTCCTAGTTAGCAATACGCAGTCACCCTTAATCATATCCTAAATTAGGTAATCACTCCACTGAGATTCAAACAAAACAACGATCAGGAAGAGGGTGGGAAGAGAGGGAGAAAGTCTGTATGATCAAGTCTTCAACACCCCAGACTGACAGTAAGGGGTCAGGAGAGAGGGGGGTGTGAGGGGATGTCGTCTAGTCCAGGGGTTCCCAAACGTTTTTACTTCCACACATTGAGGTGTCTTGAACGGTGAAAAAAAACATACACAGACCAAAGTATAAGTAAAAATGTTGCAGTTTTAAAGCTTATTTCCTGTAATTCTACACATTTTTTCATGGAGCTGAAATAAAAATATATATTTTAAGCCATTTTTATGAGAAAAATAATATATTAGGTCCATTATCTTTTGTACGCACTTTCTATTTAGTTGTTTAAGTTTACGCCGAAAGCTTTTTTCCATTACAAAAACGCATTTTAAAAAAGTATATGTATTTTTTGTAACGCACAAGCAACCCACCTGAACCCCTGGTCCCGACCCACAGTTTGGAAACCACTGGTCTAGTCAACAGCTCTGATATGGTCTTGTCTACACATCCAGTCTGAAGAATTGGGGAGTTTGGGAGGGTCACTGGGTGGGGGGATGACTAAGAAGTTCTGATGCAGTCTGTTCAAAATAGGATTTAGGGACAGGGAGGGGTGTTAGAGGGTCACGGAGAAACAGGATTCATGATCAGTTGTGTTGTAGGGGTCAGAGGTTAGCTGTGGTGCTGTAGTCTCTGGCAGATGGTGAGGCGGAAGGTGGGGCTGAACACGTAGCCGATGCTCTCCTCCACCTCCTGAACACGGCGGAGGAAGCGACAGCGGTCTCTGGCTAGCTCCTCCCACGGCCCACGCCGGTCCTCATCGTCCTCGCTGGCATAGAACTCATCCACCTCATCACGGAAACCCACCTGGAGAGAGACAGAACTACATACATCACCACAAACTAGAACCTTCTCACTGAAACACCTGCAGGCCAGATGTAAAGTTTACCATTCTAACTCACTAGACTACATTTCAGCTTGACAAAACTAGGTAAACTCAATATTACCTCAATATTCTGAAAGGAGAAACTGCAGTGAATAAAGCATCCAAAACCCAAACCTTCAATTGTCAAAAAAAAAAAGACACTTCCATTTTAAATGGTAGGCCTAAACCTGACATTCACACACATAATGAAAAACACCTGCTCCACAGCGCTCTGCATTTTTTCCACATTTCACTCAATCCATTTAAGAAACTCAACTAGGCCCTCTAAGCAGCATTCTTAATGTGACCATGAAATGATTGAGATTTATACCCATCGCTCATCACTGGGAGGCAACAATACACACCTAGAGCAGCAACCTTTGGGCAGAGACAGAGACAAGGAGATGGATGGCTGTGTGATGGATGGCCCATAGCTCATCACAGAGACAATAAATCTCCACCATAAGCAGCAGCCTACTGAGGTTACCAGTACCATCATACACTGTCAGAGTGGAGGTTATTACAGACGGAAGACACTGAAATCTGCTCGGCATGGGCTGGAGGGTTGGGAGAACGTTGTGGAAGCGCTGCAAGAATGTTATGAGCCAGTGCGCCGAGCCAGAGAAATAAAAATATATATAAGGCCTTCAGAGAAATTCGATTTCCCCCTCTCTCTCACTCAGTTATCACCGTTGCTAAGTAACATGGCAGTTGTGTGCTCCTAATAGGGGGATAATGTAATACAAAGGGCATGGAAAATACAGCCGGACCATATCAAAGACAGCCGTGGGATTGTGCTCGTGAATGACTAGGTCTACTCTCTGTGACTTTCTTCCATTCCACTGACTGGGACAGGCACATTTCACAGCTCTATTTGACAGCAATGTACTGCTACAGTATTACTACTGCTTTAGCTACATGCTTCACTCACATCTGTCTAACAGCGGTCAATGTGCTGTTTTAGCTACAGCCCACTGAGTGACTGGTCAGTCATAGCATTACAGCACATCTCAATGGGAATGTCTATAATGATTTTTTTCTTTATTACATTATACAGAGCTCTAGAAGTTCACTAAGTGCACTCAGCCTCTCTGACTCTGGTCTCCCTGGTACAAATATGGGACTCTTACACCAGCTGATCACAGGAGAGCGGGGGAAAGGGTTGTTGCATAGGTTTCCATCACTCACACAGTCAGACAGGAATACTAACACCTAAAAACACAACAGCTAATGCACAGTCAGTCCCTCTTCCCCTTTCTGTATGCTGAGTGAGGAATAGACTCAAATGTTCTACATCCATCAGTTAGAGAATGTGGTAAAGTTAGAATTTTCCCACAACAACCCAGCCCAAAGACAGTGATAACCACGTCGGATAAGAAGTTTGAACGATGAGCACCAATTTTTACGATTTATTTTGTAATGAATGTACACGTCTTTCCAGACCACGTGAGCCGAAGTGATGTAGTCACATCACGACAGTCACGAGGTCAGGAAAACCCGATGGCCCCGTCAGACTATGTCGATGCAGTATGTAAGTACACTACAGGAGATTAAACAATGCTTCCTCTTTAGCTTCTCATTAACAAACAGCCTCCAGCAGTTAACTGCTGAGTGGGAAGATCAATCATTTTAGGAGTCATTGCCAGGTTCTCACATTTTACTAGTCATGTGAGTGACCAATGTCCATGGATGACAATGTGACTGATATTAAGTAAGAACAGACCTACCGTTGTATGAAAACAGAATGAGGAACATATGAATAACAAAGTGTGTGTGGCTTTCTTTAGGCCTACCAGTAAGTCGCCAATACGGACCTTTTTGACTGTGACGCAGCCCATGGTGGTGATCTCTGGGGTGGGAAGGATCTCTGAGAAGCCACTGTCCAGTCTCTCCTCTGCCTCCTCCTTCCTGTACTGGGGGGGTGAATGGCTCTGTCCCTGGTGGGGGGTTGTCTTGCTGCTCTTCATACAGCGCGCCCCTGTCCCTGCTTTTGTCCTGGTCAGGACTGTCTCTCTAGTCCTGAGCAGGGCCTGGAAGTTGAATGGGCTGTAGGGGTCTGAGGAGGTGCTGAAGGAGTCCCACAGCCTCAGGCTCTCAGTCTCATCCACCTCACTGCTGCTGGACTCCGAGCCAAACTCCTCCACAGGAGAGGGGGAAGAGGAGAGGGGAGAGGAGGGTTGCTCTGGGGGTGAGGTGTGAGGGGAGCAGGCTGTGGTGGCTGTAGAGGTGGAGGGGATGATCCTGGCGGTAGTGTTAAGGAGGGCAGTGAAGTTTTGGGGGTTGTAGGGGTCCCTGCTTTGGCACAGTGAGTTCCACAGTCTCTCAGTCTCAGAGTCATCCTCCTCTTCATTGTTGTCATCCAAAAACTCAGAATTTGAGAATTCTGACGAGCCCTCGCTGTCAAAACCATCGTCATCCTCCTCGCTGAGTGAGTCGTCTGATTGGCTGTCGTCGCTGCAGGGGTTGCCCATGATGTAGGCAATGGCCTTGTTACTGCACTGGGGGGAGGAGGGATGCAGAGCTGTGGCGGACACTGCTGGACCCTCAGCCGCCGTTTCCTCTTCCTCAGAGTCTGAGAAGTCAGAGTCCTCAACCTCATCCTCCTCTAATTCCATCCCTCCAGTGGCAGCAGTCTCATCCACTTCTCTCTGATTGGATGCATCTCTCTCTGGCCCGCTCTCTCCAGAGCTCCCCTGCGTTGGTGTGTCAGATGTAATGGTCTCTTCCTTCATCTCTGTGATCCCCTGTAGCTCTTCAATGGGAGGCCTCAACATGTACAGTCTGGAGGTGGAGTGTTCTTCTTCCAGACTGGAATAGCCATTATCCTGGTCAGGGGTCAAAACTGCCACCTCACTGCAGGCAGTGACAGCTCCAACTCTGACAAGATGATCACTGATACCGACTGTTTCCCGGTGATCTAACGAGAGACTGTCAGGGCAAGGGAGAGACTCTGGCCAGTTGGCCGTTTGAAGGCTTCCATTGTCCGTTGTCTCCTCTATGTTGCACAGGGCGCCAGTGCTTTTGCTATCCATTGATTCGCCATCATCGCACTGTACAAACAGCACTGTTGGCTTGGTAACTGTAGCCTTTGTACCACACTCCGGTTGAAAACAATCACCATGACTGTTGTTCGCCCCAGTGCCCTCTTTTCTCCAAGACAAATTTGACAGCCACCCTTGAGCGCTACTGGTTCCCCAAAGCCCACCCCACCAGTTACCAGCGGTACTATTTTCCCTGGCTGACACCGCGTCAGATGACCAACCGTTCCCACCGAGGACATGCCCTTGCTCGGTGTGTTTCATTTCCTGAGCCGACGCTGCGTTCAACAAAACATGACTGAGTAAACCTCTCGCTATTGCGAGGTATCCTACCGGAGTTTGTTGCCTTATATTTAAGTCCATTTCAGCAGCATTTTGAATCCCTAACTCGCAAAGAGAATCTGCTGTCAACCAACTCGGAGTACTATTACCTGACGCTGCTAGCCCAGGGCTACCATGCTGGTATTGCAGGTACGATAGGTGATGTGCATGGTGTTGAGTTCCAGGCAAGACGTCGTCCAGTTGTCCTAAAAATGTACTTTCTGCCTCTACAAAGTTATCTTTGAAATCCCCACTGACCCACCCTGTCACATTGTCGGGCAGGGCAGGAGTACTAGGGCGCCAGGCTATATACTTTTGCAGAAATGACAGGGCAGGCCTAGAAACCGCGGAGAACATGCCCATCCACGAGCGCTCCTGGTTTGGTTGCCGGAGAGAGGCCACTCCATGCCCGGCGGGAGTGGATGGAGGAGTCTTCACACCAGAAAAGTGTTCCTTGCGATTCATGTTACTAAACATTCTCAATACTGGCTCGTGGCTAGCAAATAGTCACTATGCAAAATACATAGGTAAAGTTTCGATCAAGAATACCGCTTGACAGCTTGCTGATGGGAAGTTTGTTAACGCTTTTTGGTTAGTTAGCTAGCTAACGTACACGTGCAGGACAATTTAACACGCGGACATATAGTAGCTAGTTCACAATATATTAATAACTCGTGTATTAACTAGACTGCCAAAATAAATATGCCGATCAAACTTTAGTCTGGCAATAAAGGATAACAAGAACTAACGTTAGTTATCTAGCTAACTAGTGCGAATAATGCTAGTTTGAACAGCTGTTACCTGGCTAGCTAACGTAATCTTGATTTGAGAGCTGTTCGTTTCGCTGGAAGTTGCTAGCGACACATTTGAGAATAACTTGGTGTGCACTCCAGAGCACGGTCCATAGTTGCAGGTGAAACATCCATTACTGTTGTCCCTTATCCATCTTCTTACACCGAAAGGCTAGCAATAGCATACCGGTTAGCTCTGTTCAAGCGAACACCATCGTCCATGTTGTCTGTGGTATGGGAGACATTTTCATGAGAGTGGTGGTTAGACTTATTTCGCGCGGTAAACATCGTACAAACAGGGGTAGTGAAGGTAGAAAGTGAGCAAAGCCTTGGCGAGCCATAGCATATGGAGGAATTCAGGATAAACGAAGATATGCAATCCATTTTGGTCTTGGTTGGAGAAAAATCTGGTTAGATTCTCGCACGTAGCACCCGGCGACAGCGCAGTTGCAAACCTTGATCAGAGACTTCAACGAAGCTCAACAATTCATTACAGTAAAATCATCGAATGAAACCGTATGAGAAATATAGTATTCAATAGATATCAACTAAAATAGATAAACTCGTTATACTTCAGTGCGATACTTCTCAGTTTTTTATAATTATGGTTGCGTTTCCTTGTACGGTCGGTCGACTCCTCTGCCCACTTTTCAGAAGAGGATTTCATCAGAAAATGTAGGGGGCGTCGTGAAAGAGGTATTGTATAAATGTTTAGGGACCGTCGCAGAGTTACCATCGTCAGTAATCCACATGGCGATTATGCATGACATGACACGAAATGTCCCTGTCATATAATGAAAGTGAATAACCTGACTCCTGCAGCATATTGCAGTGTATGGAAAAAGCTTAGTGTGGCAGGTGTTGAGTTTGGAATAGTTCACACAAAATAATATCACAATACTGGGTTTCAAGATAAACTCTCAAATGTTAGAAATATTGCAGGAGTCGTTGCATGCATTTGGCAGTCTTTCTAAATATATATACATTATTAATCCTTGGGATCATATAGGCCTACTAGTGTGTTGAGAATTAAGTTCATGTTCCACTCTGTGTTGCTCTCCAGTTACAGGTTTTTGCATGGCTACCAGTGGTGGAAAAAGTACCCAATTGTCATACTTGAGTAAAAGCAAAGATGCATGCTCAGTCCCCTCCTGTACTCTCTGTTCACTCATGACTGCACGTCCAGGCACGACTCCAACACCATCATTAAGTTTTCTGATGACACAACAGTGGTAGGCCTGATCACCGACAACGATGAGACAGCCTTTAGGGAGGAGGTCAAAGACCTGAACATGTGGTGCAAGGACAACAACCTCTCCCTCAATGTGATCAAGACAAAGGAGATGATTGTGGACTACAGGAAAAGGATGACCGTGCACGCCCCCACAGGGCTACAGTGGAGCAGGTTGAGAGCTTAAAGTTCCTTGGCGTCCACATCACCAACAAACTAACATGGTCCAAGCATACCAAGACAGTCGTGAAGAGGGCACAACAAAACCTATTCCCCCTCAGGAGCCTGAAATTATTTGGCATGGGTCCTCAGATCCTCAAAAGGTTTTACAGCTGCACCATCGAGAGCATCCTGACAGGTTGCATCACTGCCTGGTATGGCAACTACTCGGCCCCCGACCGCAAGGCACTACTTAGGGTAGTGCGTACGGCCAAGTACATCACCGGGGCCAAGCTTCCTGCCACCTCTATACCAGGCAGTGTCAGAGGAAGACCCTAAAAATTGTCAAGGACTCAAGCCACCCTAGTGGCTACCCTTACCCAGGTGGTGAGGGTAGGAAACAACATCTCCACCCCGCTGAGCCTCAACACTGGGGCCCCACAAGGGTGCGTTCTCAACCCTCTCCTGTACTCCCTGTTCACCCTTGACTGTGTGGCCATGCACGCCTCCAATTCAATCATCAAGTTTGCAGACGACAGGGTAGGCTTGATTACCAACAACAATGAGACGGCCTACAGGGAGGAAGTGAGGGCCCTCGGAGTGTGGTGTCAGGAAAATAACCTCACACTCAACGTCAACAAAACAAGGAGATGATCGTGGACTTCAGGAAACAGCAGAGAGAGCACCCCCCTATCCACATCGACGGGACAGTAGTGGAGAGGGTGGAAAGTTTTAAGTTCCAAGGCGTACACATCACGGACAAACTGAAATGGTCCACCCACACAGACAGCGTGGTGAAGAAGGGGCAACAACGCCTCTTCAACCTCAAGGAGGCTGAAGACATTTGGCTTGTCACCAAAAACACTCACAAACTTCTACAGATGCACAATCGAGAGCATCCTGTCGGTCTGTATCACCGCCTGATACGGCAACTGCTCCGCCCACAACCGTAAGGCTCTCCAGAGGGTAGTGAGGACTGCACAACGCATCACCGGGGGTTAACTACCTGCCCTCCAGGACACCTACATCACCCGATGTCACAGGAAGGCCAAAAAGATAATCAAGGACAACAACCACCCGAGCCACTGCCACCCCGCTATCATCCAGAAGGCGAGGTCAGTACAGGTGCATCAAAGCTGGGACCGAGAGACTGAAAAATAGCTTCTATCTCAAGGCCATCAGACTGTTAAACAGCCATCACTAACAGTGAGTGGCTGCTGCCAGCATACTGACTCAAATCTCTAGCCACTTTAATAATTAAAAATTGGATGTAATAAATGTATCACTAGTCACTTTAAACAATGCCACTTTATATAATGTTCACATACCCTACATTACTCATCTCATATGTATATACTCTACTCTATACCATCTACTGCATCTTGCCTATGCCGTTCGGCCATCGCTCATCCATATATTTATATGTACATTTCTTATTCATTCCTTTACACTTGTGTGTATAAGGTAGTTGTGAAAATGTTAGATTACTTGTTAGATATTACTGCACGGTCGGAACTAGAAGCACAAGCATTTCGCTACACTCGCATTAACATCTGCTAACCATGTGTATGTGACCAATAACATTTGATTTGATTTGATTCATAGACTGTTCTCTCTGCTACCGCATGGCAAGCGGTACTGGAGCACCAAGTCTAGGTCTAAGAGGCTCCTAAATAGCTTCTACCCCCAAGCCATAAGACACCTGAACAGCTAATCAAATGGCTACCCAGACTATTTGCATTGCCCCCCTCCTCTTGAACGCTGCTGCTACTCTCTGTTATTATCTATGCATGGTCACTTTAATAACACTACCTACACGTACATATTACCTCAATTACCTCGACACCGGTACCCCCTGTATATAGCCCCGCTATTGTTATTTACCAGTGCTCTTTAATTATTTGTTATTCTTATCTCTTACTTTGTTTTTGGGTATTTCCTTAAAACTGCATTGTTGGTTAAGGGCTTGTAAGTAAGCATTTCACTGTAAGGTCTACACCTGTTGTTTTTGGCGCATGTGACAAATAAAGTTAGATTTGATTTGATTTAATAGAAAATTACTCAAGTAAAAGTCAGTCCCCCAGTAAAATTCTACTTGAGTACAAGTCAAAAAGTATTTGGTTTTAAATATACGTAAGTATCAAAAGTAAATGTAATTGCTAAAATATACTTAAGTATCAAAAATAGAAGTATAAATCATTTCAAATTCCTTATATTAAGCAAACCAGCACCATTTTCAAATTTTTATTTATTTACAGTTAGCCAGGGGCACGCTCCAACACTCAGACATCATTTTCAGATGCAGCATGTGTTTAGTGATTCCGCCAGATCAGATGCAGTAGGGATGACCAGGGATGTTCTCTTGATAAGTGTGTGAATTAGACAATTTTCTGTCCTGCTAAGCATTCAAAATGCAATGAGTACTTTTGGGTGTCAGGGAAAATGTAGGGAGTAAAAAGTACATAATATTCTTTAGGAATGTAGTGAAGTAAAAGCGAAAGTTGTCAAAAATATAAATAGTAAAGTACAGATACCCCAAAAAACTACTTAAGTAGTACTTTCAAGTATTTTTACTTAAGTGCTTTACACCACTGATGTCTACTGTAGCCTACTGACACAGCACACATCACAAAATAGCCTTTCCCTCACCTCATCCCCAAGCAAGCTATTGCGCACAGTGTATTTTTGGCTGAAGTGTCTGGGAACAAGATTAGCCTAGCTCTCACGTTTCTCTTGCATGTGAATAATAAGTGAATGCAGAAAACCCACCAGCCGGTCCTGATTGGTAGGAAAAAGAGGTGTTAGGTCCTGTTTGCAGCCATTAGCTTTTTACTGGTTAATTCTGTGTGAGGGGGTTGCTGCTCTGATAAAAAAAAAATTGCAGCTGTGTGTTGTATTGTATAGTAGGCCACCCACTCATGAATGTATTTATGAAGTATGCATCATGCTTTTTTTTCTCAGAGTGCTGCCTGAACTGTCTTCTAAGGCATCAAATATTCATGACAAGAACATTTTCAATTTCCCCTTTTTAAAAGGAGTGTTCAAATCAGGAGGAAATTCTCAATGGTCACATTCAGATCTTGTGGTTCACATTATATAAAAAAATGCTCTATTCCTTCAATCTTCCTCTGTGCGCTATCAAACATACAGTGCCTTCGCAAAGTATTCAGACCCCTTGACTTTTTCCACATTTTGTTACGTTACAGCCTTATTCTAAAATGGATTAAATAGTTTTTTCCCTCATCAATCTACACACAATACCCAATCATGACAAAGCAAAAACAGGTTTTTAGAAATGTTTGCAAATTTATTAAAAATAAACAACTGAAATATCAGATTTACATAAGTATTAAGACCCTTTATTCAGTACTTGTTGAAGCACATTTGGCAGCAATTACAGCCTTGAGTCTTCTTGGGTATGACTCTACAAGCGTGGCACTCCTGATTTGGGGAGTGTCTCCCATTTTCTCTGCAGATCCTCTCAAGCTCAGTCAAGTTGGATGGGGAGCGTCACTGCACAGCTATTTTCATGTCTCTCCAGAGATGTTAGATCGGGTTCAAGTGCTCTAATCCAAGATGGCGTAGCAGTCAGACGTATTTTGTCCTCGTCCTGTCCAGTGTATATATCTTTTCTTCGCATATCATTTAATATTTTTTTTCTAAAACTCAACTTCAAAACACTCTCCTGGGTACGGATCTGTTTTTTCTTCAAGTATTATCCACCTCGAATCCGGAATTCCCTAACAGAAGCTAACCAGCTCACTAGCTAACGTTAGTATTTAGCTTACCATTGCTAGCGGACAGCAGCAGCTAACCTGCCTGTTTGGCCCTGTCCGGGGGTATCGCCGGACAGGGCCACAGTGTCTCCCGACCCCTCCTGTCTCAGCCCCCAGTATTTATGCTGCAGTAGTTTATGTGTCGGGGGGCTAGGGTCCGTCTGTTATATCTGGAGTATTTCTTCTCTTATCTGGTGTCCTGTGTGAATTTAAGTATGCTCTCTCTAATTATCTCTCTCTCTCTCTCTCTCTCTCTCTCTCTCTCTCTCTCTCTCTCTCTCTCTCTCTCTCTCTCTCT